>JAJLVH010000746.1:0-18554 GCA_030570155.1 Magnusiomyces magnusii
GAAATAACTTGTCTAAGTTGTTCAATTTGTTCTTCAGAAAAAGAAGTCATTTTGGCAGGGTAGTCTTTTAATTCTGTGAAAATGAATTTCAATATGGTTTGGTGTGTTTTTTCAAAATAAATGAAATAAACAGAAATTATTGAGATTAAATATAAACAATTCTAAAACAACCAGGTATGTTTATAATTTAAAACCAGCTGAAATGAGATTGGACACTTTAACCAGGGTATTAATGGTGATCAAAAACGAAGCTGAAAACTAAAAAGAATGTAAAAACAACTTGATTCTCTTTAGATGCAAAATCCAATAAACGAATAACGGTTCAATATAAATTTTAACTTTCACCAAAAAGTACTTGAAAAGAAAAAGTTGACGGTGAAAAGAATGACTCTATTGTGTCCTTTTGTTTTTTCAAGGTGAAAAATTTGTTCAATAACCACTACACGTGATTCCAAACTGGTCAATTACACGTTCATCAGAAATGCAATGACAAATTCTAAGCACCTAAGATGCAACAAATACACGTGATGCAACAAAACTTTAATATTCCGCTGTAAAAAAACCGTTGTAAAATTGTTAAAATTTACACAAAATGCCAAATCTTCCGAATTTACACTTTTTACATTTTTACGCATTGACCCATCATCCGACTGGGCAGCGATGTAAAAAGTAGTGGGGCGCACTAACTATATCGGCCTCGGTCTATTATCGCTCCTTCAGGTCGTCAAGTATATATAAATCCGGCAGATTTTCCTACTATTTATTTATTTTTTTTACAATATACTTTTTTCATTATTACAGTAATATGACTATTCAGTAAAATATTTAATAACTACATCGAATTTTGCATTTATCATGTCTACCAGAACACCAATTACATTTCTTCCTCTTAAAGAGTCTATTTATCTTGCTCGTCCAGCCAAGGCAACGTCTTCGATTGCTTTACAAGCTCAACTGATTGACGCTCACGATGGTTCGGTTGAACCTATGTTTGATGTTAAACCCAATGCCCGCCCAATAACTAGACTTTTGAAAAAGGTTCGTTCTATTAACGATGCTGTGGTTTCCATCATCCCTGAACATCCTCATCATAATTTTAGCCGCAAAAACTTGGCCGATGCCTCAGTCTCAAGCATTGACATCTCGGCTGCCAACGGTAGTGGGTCCAAATCTCCCATTGAACCTAAGGGACAAAAAATTCAAAGTTTTTCCATTTTTGACCGCGACTCTAATGAGCGCATGCCGCTGGCCGTCATTAGCCGTCAAGAAGTTAATTTTAGTCCCAAAGCCACACCATTATTAATGAAATCTTCCCGACTGGATCGGCTTTTAAACTATTCTCCTCATTTAGCTGGTGAAGTGACATGGACCATGACACCCGAATTTAGCAACAACAACAAAAACAAAATTACATCATTCAAAGTGATTGACCGATCAACAAACAAGGTCATTGGCCGCTGGAAACGACGCAGCACATTGACGGTAGACCCTGACTCTTTAGAAAATTCATATAGCCCAGAACGTGCCAATGAATCAATTAGATGTCTGGGTACTACAGCCTCAAACCGGTATTACTTGTCGGACTTTAGAACAACAATTTCACATCCTTTTTTTTCAGGTGAGGCGTATTCGTTTGCCAAAGCTGGGGCTAAAATGAAAGAAGAGTGGTGCTTTGTTGTGACGAAGCGATATACAAAGTACGGCAAAACGACTTTTAAGAGAAATGTTGTGGCTGTATTGAAAGGATTTGAGCTACATATGGTCGACTCACACGACACGACGTTACGATACTTTTATCTGGATGAGTATATGCGACACTTGCGTGAAAAGGTTGTCAACAATGGAGCAGAATTATCTCATGCTTCAACTCGACAGCCATCCAAATATGGCGGAGATGAAGATGAAGAGGACGACGTGTTTGGAGGATATGATGTTTTAAGTGCAGAGAGTCAAATGCGCCGTGGAAGCCAACAGTTTCGATTCAATAGCAACTCACCTCCAGGACCTACACTTGGTACAACGACAAGAATAATGAGCCAGCGAGATTCGACATTTTCTGAAAACTTGTACCGGCTGCGTATCAACGATGCACTGGTTATGATGTCAATGTCATTGCTTTTAAATTTAGATGAGATTATTTCATCAGGAATTCGAAGCAATAGTAGTGTTGATTTGTCGTCTTCATTAATGAATGGATCGAGCGCATTTTCCGATAACTACATTGCTACACCAACCAGTTCTAGTCAGACATCGCCAGTAGGCTCACCAATATCACAAAGCATAACTTTTGCAGACTCGTTTGAAGAGCATAATAAAAGCAAAGCAATAAACGGCACGAATAGTGGAACACGCAAGAAAATGCATTTTGTTAATCCGTTAAATGTGTTTCGAAAAGAAACTGTATCACGAGTTTAAAAACAAAACCAACCAAAATTATTATTATTTGTATATATATATGTAAAACATAAGTTAATGAATGAATGAATGAAATAAAGCATAAAATAAAGTTTTTTTTTAATTCTGGTTGGAAATAACAAAGTACTTGCGGAAAGTATACCATGCATAGAATCAGGAATCAGCCGTGTTTGCAGTACCAAACAGAATACAGACGTCAAACGCCGGGCTAGTATCGAGTTACCAAAAAAAGAATTATTATTGGCCATTATTCATTTGGTGTTTGGTGTATATTAATATCCAATTGCTCCGCATGATAGAAGCCAATAGAAACACGGATTTGATTCAAAAGTAAGAAACTGTTTTAGATCCTTTTCTTGCTTCTGTGTATTTAACTCAATTTAACCCAAATCAACTAATGACGTAGAGTAGTGTATGAGAAGCCAATAGAAACTTAAATGCAACACAAAAAGCCATTATTCCAACTAATAACGATTATAGAACGGATCAATCATTCACGCAGACGGTTTTGATTAGAAACTGACAACATTCAAAGCTGTTGACAAAAATAAAACTGTTTAAAAATTATCGTTAATAATTAGTCAAAGTGTTAAAAATGGTCAAACATACAATTGTGTACAGAAAAAAAGAGAAAAGATTTGTCATCACATCAACTTTTTACGCAATGTTTTACATCAACGTCTTTTTTACAATAATGCCTTTTCTTTTTGCACAACTATTTTTACACAATAGCCGTGAATTCGTATAATCATATGGATTTTCACTTACACATCTTACGTGTAAAAAAAAGTGACACAGCTTTCCATGCTATCGGATACCGACTCAATTCCATTTTTTTCATTCTTTTTTTTTTTTTTTTTACATTGGTAGACAGTTTACTGACATTATAAAAAGTGGGATGGATTGAATCGTATAAATGAATAAAACAAATAAAAAATAAAATGAATATTGTTAAGCTAATTATTCAACTTGCTTTGTTCATGATAGTTCATAACTTTAAATAATGGACCAACCGGCTAATCGAAAACTGCAACCTGAAAGTCAATCATTTGCACACGCCGATTTCTATTCGTCTATAGTTTACAACATTGAAGAGCTAAAAAGCTTGGCATATAAATGGATTCGGTTTCACCATTTTATTTAATTTTTCCGCTTAGTACCACCACTCATTTAGGGCTTTTTTTCAATATTTCGGGAATTGGATTGGTCCGCGTTCCTGACCTGTGTTTTTTATTATATCAATAATATACATCATTTCATTTGAATTATTATTATTAAATAAAAAAAACAAAATAAGATGACTGAATCATAGTTGATGTTCACATTAATTAGTCAGTTGTAATTCATTGGTTGTATTTTATCGAGTTTATTTGTTTTGCCTATTGTAATTTTTTTGTAATTCAAAAAAAAAGCCGTTGAAATTTCGGCATTCGGAACCATTGTTTTCAAACGTTCCTTAGAAAAAATATTAATCCTGTCGCTCATATTTCTTCCGTTTTTATTTTTTTTTTTTTTACAAATCAGATTTTGTTACCGATGCTTTTACATTCTTATGACCCTGATTACTTTATTTGAAATTATTAATCATTAGTTGTAATTGTGACTGCAAATGAGTATTTCTTTTCTTTTTACGGTATTAAAATTTACATTCTTACTTTTTACATTTACATTGACCTCAAAACTAAAACTAAAAGTATATCCATTAACCTCATTTTCTTCGTCAAGTTAGTGCTTAATATCCAAATCATACTTTCTTTGATTTGAACAAAATATTTTTCAAAACTATATTTCCCCTAATAATTATAATTATATTCATTAATTGCTATTATTATTATTATTTATAAATTATCGTTTTCTTTTTATTTCATTTTATGCTGTAATTCCATTCCCTAACAATACCATTTGCTCATTTTCTTGATGTCCGTTAACTAAATTGACCTGTCCAGGTTTCGTCAAAAGTTGTTGCGATTCTTCACTTCCCGTACTTGCAACTGTAGTTGATCCTTCTCTTGACAATCCTCCTTCTTCTCCCACCTCTTGTCTTTCTTCTTTCTTTTTCTGTTCCTTCACCATTTTCTTCTTCTTCTTTAATCGAGCCCGACGTTCTGCTAATGTCTCACCTGGTGGCTCTTCTTCATCATCGGAAAGTCCTCCTTCTCCTTCCATAGAAATCGTATTGTATGCTGCAAGCTCTGCGGCCGCTTGCTCTTGTTCCTTCTTCAACTTCTTTAATCGTAATCTTCGTTCTTTCAACGTTTCACCAGGCTTTTCTTCCAAAACTAAAGTCTCATTAGCTCCATTATTCTTTAATAATCCAAACTGGTTCAACACGGCTTTGGATCCATTCACTCCACCAAATCGATGCATTTGACGCTCAATTTCGTGTGCATTCTGTACATTGCGACGAAGCTGAAGATCCTCCGTATAATTCATTTTGGCAATTTCTTGTAATTCAAGCAGTGACTTGTTGTGTCGTTCATCAAGTGGATGGCCAGAACCTTGTAATCTAATCAACTGATCTGGATCCGGTTCTCGTCTTCCATACATATCAGCTGCAATTGCATTACCAGTAACGGAATCATAATAAACCTTTTGAACCCGTGCTTTGCGTTCTGCTTTTCTGAGTTCCAACTCTTCCACAAGCGTTTGAGGTTGAACACCAACTGATGGGAATATACCACTAGAATAAGAAATCGAACCTCCAAGTAAGCCACGTTCAGTGATTGGTGCATTAGGATCAAAAGAAGTGAATGCGAAATCATCAACACCGCGGTCATTACCAATAGCTCCAATATCTTCGTTCTCGTTTTCATCATCCGATCCCAAAACTTCTTCTTGGTATTCATCGTCCGACGGTAATGTAGCACAGTCACTGCCAATTTCATCATTAAGAAAATGGCCGGTATCAATCAATTGGGAATCATTTCCAACATCATCATCTTCATTTCCTTGTTCGCCTTCAATGTATTCTTCATAATCTTCTTCGCCATCATCCCAAGCATCATCTCCATCAATATAACTCATTTTAGAAACTGTAGATGCTTTACGAGCATGTGTTCTTTGATCAAACGATCTCTGTTTCTTATGTACTGTCAAGCCCGCATCTGGAGGCGCCAAGTTGGAATTGTTATCTGAAGAAGTACCCGAAACAAAGCCAACTGAAGATTTCTTTTTATGATGAGTCATACGAATAACACTAACATCTTGGCTTTCTTCAGTTTTCTTTTCTTCATCATCACTTTCTCCATCTTTGTCGTTTTCATCTTTATCAACCCGGCTTTCTTCATCTTCATCATCTTCAACACTTTTGTCTTTCTTTTCTTTTGTTTCATTAACGTCTTCTTGATTTTCTGATTCATCTGCATTTTCAACATTAATTTCTGGAGGTTCGTCAGTTTCTTGACTGATTCCACCCTCTTTATTCTCCAATGTACCTTGGGTATTTTGAGATACTGATCTGTGATGTTGACTTCCAGAAACATCATTATTAAGAGGACCATTGGAATCATCGTTCATATTAAAATTTAAAGCACTCAAAGTTCCTGCAGATGACCTTCTTCGTTTCACTTTAATAGTTGTGGTAGCGTCTGTCATGACACTCATGGCTCCTACAGATTGCCGTCTGTTCAACAACACTGAAGAAGATCCGATAGAACTTCTTCTTTGTTCTTGAAAATTTTCTGGAATAATTGTTGGATCCACGGTCCAAACAGGAGGTGGAGGAATGATGAACGTTTTGGGTCTATTTTGTCGAGCAGATGCTTTGGCTTTCATGGCTCTGACCTTCATTTGATTCTTTTTAGATAACAATGGTGGAAGCTTGAGTTCGACAGGAATAGCAGCAGGATAAAAAACTAAAGGTTCGCCAGTTTCTTCATCCACAATAACAGGAGCAGCAATATGATCATTTTTAAAGTTGTCTGCAATATTAACAGTAGCCGCACTATGTTGTTGAGGACCACCACTGGTTTGACGGTTAAGTAACATTTCAGTGGTTCTAGAAACCATACGACGACCTTCTTCGTTGGTATTTAATGGTGCTTCATAACCATTAGGATTAGGCCCAGCTCTTGGCCCTTTGACAATAGCTCTTGGCCTAACGTTTTCAATATCGCGAGCATTGTTTGCATCGACTGGAACATTTGCAGAAGGAAGCTCGACACCTCGAACAGTTGCGTTACTGACTTCAGAATAAACAGACACATTGTCACTAGATCTGGTAGCCGAATCACCTTGTTTCAAGTTGAAACTGCCATTTTGAGATGCAGTAATGGAATCAGGTGCTGGGACAGTAGTTATTCCACCAGCAGAATCCAAAATACCAGAAGAAGCTATAGACGCAACAGAAGAGTGATTATAATGAGCGTTCTGAGCATCATTTGCTGATTCTAAACTAGCAGAGCTGTAAGAACTGGTTATGCTTCGAGAATGGGAATGTGGAGGCGTATCAGCAGGATAATCATCATGCAGGATTTCATTATTAGAATCAACTGGGTTGTTAATGTCTCTATTGGGTCGTAGTGTAGGGTGAGTAGTAGTTCTAGGCTCCATACTTTGTAAATTCTCGTTTTCATGGGTTTGATAATCAGGCTGAGCATCTTGACGATATTGTTTCAAAACATGCTGAGGTGGATATGGAGTTGGGTCATTTTCGATGTCAACGCCATCAAAGTTTTCGTCATAGTAATAAGAAGATATAGGAATTGGGTCATCATTTAATTCGGCACTCTGGGTGTATGGTAATTGTGCTTCAGAATTGTTTTCAGGAGCAAATATTTGCTTGTAATGATGACCTCCTGTTTCATGAGTTGCTGGAACAGATGGCTGCTGATATTGGTTTTGCTTTGAATCATTTCCAGAACCAACCGATACATTTTGAAAGCTTGAACCAACACTATCAACATTCGAATGAGTGACATGAACATAAGATGACGAGGAATCGCTGTTGGTTGACGCATACTCAGCAGGAACATGGTTTATGGTTGAACTCATGGCATTTCCATTGACATCAAAAGCTGTAGTAGAGTTTAGCAAAGGAGGTGTATGAACATCTGAAAAATGAGCTTTATATGGGTGACTACTACTGTTGTTTTTTTCAATAGGGGTATCATATTGATAAACATTTTCACTGACATAGCCTTGATTGTTGCCGTCTTCATCGTATTCTTCATCTTCATCGTCATCATCAATATTTCCTTGAACAGCACTTTGGGCATCATAAACACTAGTTCTTGGATGAGCTTGGAAAGCATCAATAGGCGAAATATGTTGATATTTTATAGAATGAGAGTCAGCAGACGCAAAATTTGTTTCTGATTCTAGTGGGGTAAGAGGGTTTTGAGAAGACTCAACCATTCTCACACTTCTGATTTTAAGCGGAGTTCTAGCCGAAGCCAAGGCCAAGGCCGCAACGGTAGCTGAAGGGGCAGGAGAAGTTGGATATTGAGGAGAATTAGAATTACTTGAAGTATGAAAAGAAGAAGCTGTTGGAGTGGCTAAAGACGAAGGTAGATGATTAGTGTCATATGACGGATGATCAGCCGATGTATCAGCATTAGAATCTTGATTATAATTTGAAGAAATTGAAGGAGCATAATCAGATGATGCAGCACCTACGCCATCAAAGTTATCAAAAGCATGCTCAGCAGCCACTTGTTCCTTGGTGACAGGTTTTTTTGATAAGAGAGGAGGAGTGATTAAAAAAGCAGGACGACTACCGTCACTTTCATTACTTTGAGCGGGATTTTCTTGAAATCGTTGATTTGGCATTTGAGAATTTAGTTGATCAGAGTTTTTGATATTGTTATTATTGTTGTTGCTGTTGTTGTTGTTATCATAGAAAGAAGAAGAAGAAGATCTACGGATAGGATTGGAATGAGAAGTATCGTAAGTATCTATAATATCAATAATACTATTGAAAGTATCTTCAGGAGGTTGTTGATTAGTTGAAAAACTGAGACAATCGAAATTTGCTGAACGTTTTCTAGAGTGACCAGTAGCAGCAGCAGAAGAAGATATGGGGCGTTGGTGAGAAGATTTCAAAATTTTGGATTTTGGAATAGGAGGAATGCTGGAAGGATCTAAATTTGGAACCAAATCAGAATGCCGAAAAGAAGATTGAAAAGCGCCAATAGACACGGATTGCGAAGGTTCAAGATTTGGACTCGAAATTTTTGAAGTTCCTGTATCATTCGAGAAAGAATTAGAATTGTTAGAAGAGTGGTTTTTTCGAAAAATTCCCATTTTGCCTAGTGGTATTGGTTGAATCTTGGGTATTTGGTGATGATGATAAAACGCTATGAATGGATATTCCTTTTTGATGATAGTCAAAAATTGTAAGAAACACAAAGTTTAAAAAACTAAAAAGTCGAATTAATGCCACTTTTTTGTGTTTATTTGCGAGATTCAAGCAAACCTTGTCGCTTAATACCAAAAAATTCAAAAAAATTCAATGAAATTCAATAAAATCCACGAGCCCAAAGATTTCTACAACCATCAAAAGAATCCGACTCAAAAACAATCAAAAGCCACGATTTTCACGATAATGTGAAAAAAGATCATTACAAAATAGCGTTCATTAGTGTTTTCTTTCTTTTCTTCCTGGTATATTTATTATATGGTATATAAAATCCTATTATTAGCATTTTCTGTTGTGTTTTTATTTTACACTTTTGGTTTAAGATTGGTATACCAATAGTTTCGTTATATGTATTTTTATCTCAACCTTTTGATTTCGATTTTTTAGTTCAAGACTAAAGAAAATAAACGAAATAACAACAATCAATAGAATAGTGAAAAAACTTACACGTAATGATCAAATCTTTATTTATTTATTTCAAAATATCAAAAATTTCAAATTCGAATAAGGTTTGGAATGGTCAAAAATAAACGTCAAAATCCAAATTTTATTCTTTTTATTCAAACACAAAACTTGAAATCAACTTTGATCGCAAAATCCCTTATTCCAAATAGCAAAATATATTAAATAGAAGAGTAAACAAGCCAGCATTTCACTTGTATTTTTTTTTTTTTGAGATATAAATAGAAGTCACGTGTGGTATCCAGGGGTGCACAAAGAAATACAAAAATAAAAAAATAAGTTTACAATTACAATTACAATTACAATTTCATCATTGTAAATTTTAAACATTAGATATAATAATTATGAAATTTTAAAGAACAATATTCTTAGCAAGCTTAGCCTTATATTTGAGAATACTTTCATCCCACCGAGTAGCCGTCTTGTTTTCACATACATAAATATCCTTTGCAATCTTATCAAGCAATCGGAAATCGTGGGAAACAACAACGGTACCACCTTCATATTCATTGATGGCATCTGCAAGCGAATCAATGGTTGGGATATCAAGACCGTTCGTAGGTTCGTCAAGAAGAATCATGTTAGGCGCCTCAATAGCAAGAAGTGCGAAAACAACTCGAGACCGCTGACCTTCTGAAAGTGTAGCCATAGCTGCGGTTTGGCCTTCACCTGTCAAACCATATTTACCAAGCTGTCCACGCCAGTATTGGAAATCATGTGAAATCTTGGAAAACTTGTCTCGAACAAACTCCAACGCATTCTTACTAAGATCAAGCTGATCAGCTGAATGTTGTGAATAAACACCAATCTTCAAATGTGGATGTCTAGAAACGCGGCCACCTGTAGGCGTCAATTGGCCAGTCATCAACTTCAAAAGTGTAGACTTACCAACACCGTTAGGTCCCACAAGGGCAATACGAGAATCCATATCAACACCAAAGTTGAGGTTTTCGTAAAGATTGTCTTCGGACTTGCCAGAGTATGAGAATGTAACGTCATCAAATGACAAAACTGGAGGTGGAAGCTTTTCGACATCCGGGAATCTGAATGAAAATACTCGGTCTGGAACAACCTTTTCAATAAGACCGTCAGCCTCCATCTTATCAAGAATCTTCTGGCGAGACTTGGCTTGTCGTACCAAGTTGGCATATGTACCAGCTGATGCAATAAACTTCTTAATATGTGCAATTTCTTCTTGTTGCTTGTTGTACTGCTTCATTTGGTTGGTTTCCTGTTCGGTTCTAGTCTTAATGTAAGAGTCGTAGTTACCACCATACATCATCAACTGCTTTTGACGCATGTCAATCATGTTGCTACAAACACCATTTAAGAAATCCTGAGAGTGAGAAACGAGAACCAAAGTACGGTCGAATCGCTTCAGGTATTCTTCAAGCCAAACACAGGCTTCCAAATCCAAATGGGCAGTAGGATCATCCAACAAAAGAAGAGTTGGCTTAACGAAAAGAGCTTTTGCGAGAGCGACACGCATCTTCCAACCACCAGACATATCCTTGGTCTTTTTGTTGATGGTCTTACTGTTGAAACCCAAACCGATAAGAATAACAGAGGCACGAGATTCAAAAGTGTTGGGATCCATTTCGTCAATACGTTCATAAACATCGATAAGAGCTGGACTGTCAGGACCTTCCTTTTCGAGGATTTCCTCACTAAGAGCTTCCAATCTTTGAAGTTCATGTTCAGCTTCACGAACAACATATTCGAGAGCAGAGAATTCGCTAGGTTCAGCAGGTTCGTTCAAAAGATAGATATCAATTTGTTGTGGAACGGGATATTCACGAGCAGCAATAGCTTTAAGAAGAGTAGATTTACCACAACCGTTTTCACCAAGAAGACCGTACCTTCGGCCAAAGTTGAGTTCAAGAGTGGTATCCTGAATAAGAACCTTACCGTGGAAAACCAACGAGACAGAGTTGATTTTAATGTCTCGAGAGGTAGACAAACTGGCCAAAACGCCGGTGGTGACACGATCAGACAAACCGTGCTTATCTTGTTGAAGTTTTAAAGCAGCGATTTTTTCAGCAACCTCTTCGGCTTCATCCTTCTTGACAATCTTCTTCTTGCCTTTTTCAGCCTTTTTGGCGTCTCTCTTAGCCTTGGATGCAGAAATGGGGGCCATTTTTAAAATGATAATAGTTTAATTGTATTTTTTTTCAAAACAATTGAGAGTAAAAGCAATTCAATTGTTAAAATTTTTTTTTAAACTGAGAACTATTTTTTTTTCTATGACGTTGAAAGTTGTAATTGTAACAAAAAAAGTGATAAAGATTAGATAACGTGTTACAACTTTTCATGGAACATTCCCGAAGAAACATAGGTGTGATGAAATATACTTAATGATTAAATATATTGTAACAGATGATTGATGAGGATCACATGTTTGGTTTTAATGTGTCTAAGCTTCAGCCTTGAATTTGAGACCATTTCGTACTTTTAGTGAATATAAAAGCGTGTTTCCAATGATTTAAAGACCGAAAAAACCAAACAATCGCATACACTTTTATTTATTCACAGCTATAATGCCAGCTAAAGAATCTAACGCTTCCTCCAATAATGTGAGTGTTGAAGAATACGAAAAAGTTAGAGCAAAGGTTCGAGATTTGGTTTCAAAGAAGAAAAGTACAGATAAGAGTTTAGTAAGTTATCACAACTATGAAAGTACTACTTCTAATTGATACTAATCAAATCACCAATCATTTAGAACAACTTGGAAGAACAACTCTTTAGAGCTGAAGGAGTATATCTTGAAGATACAATTTCAGGGAATATTGTCAAAGGTTATGACAATTTCATCAAAGGATCGCAAACAAAGAAACGAGCTATGCTGAATGAACAAGACCGGATATTTTCAATGTCTTCTGCAGTTTTCATCAAAACCAAGCTAAAAGAAGAATACGAAAAGCCACTGTGAACTTTTAACCAAACTGAATTGATTATTTATTTCCATCTATGACACACAATGACATACAACCAGTAACTGAAAAGACCCCACCAAAATAAAACAATTCACGTGATCCATGTATTTTACTTCACGTGACCTGAAACTTCCAATTCAATCGCAACACCGGCCACAAAACAAATTTTTATTTTAAATTTTTATTTTTTTTATAACTTTTACATTCATACAGAATTTTTTCACATTCATTCAAAGAATTTGCTTTTATTTTGCTGAATTAACTCAATTTCATATTCAAAATGGCTATCAGAAGACCCGCTCCTAAGAAATCTACTACTAAGGCTGGTATGTTAATTGGTTTGGGTTTGGTTTGGCTCGTTTGATGTCTGATCCAACAAATTGTGAGAATATCATGACTTTTTGGTTTGAGTATCAAGGGCTTTTTCGAAATTTCAAAATGTTTCAAACAGTCAAACGAGTTGGTTCATTAATCCTTTTGATTTATCTCGATTTAATCTATCAAATCATTGCTGAAATCTAGATTCAAAATAAATATTAACCATCATTTTTTTTTTTTTTTGTTAGTTGATTACACCTTTAAGAACCCTGAAACTCTTACCAAGTACAAGACTGCTGGCGAAATCGCCACCAAGGCTCTTGCCCATGTCAAGTCTCTCTGTGTCGTTGATGCCAAGATTTTTGATATTGTTTCTGCTGGTGATGCCTTTATTGAAGAAGAGCTCTCCAAGGTTTTCACTGAAGACAAGAAGCTTCCCAAGGGTATCTCTTTCCCCACTTGTGTCAGTCCTAACAACGTTGTTGCCCATTACTCTCCTTTGAAGGGTGCTACTGATGAAGATGATGTCACCTTGAAGGCTGGCGATGTCGTCAAGATTGCTCTTGGTGCTCAAATCGACGGCTTTGCTGCTGTTCTCGCTGATACTATTGCTCTTCCTAATGCCGATGGCAAGATCTCTCCAAAGGTTGCCGATACCATTGCTGCTGCTTGGAACGCTGCCGAAGCTGCTCTCAGAACCATCAAGCCCGGTAACAAGAACTGGGACGTCACCAAGGTTGTTGATGATGTCGTTAAGGATTACGGCTGCACTGCTTTGGAAGGTATGCTTTCCCACAAGTTTGACCACGACGATGTTGAGGCCGGTAAGGAAATCATTTTGAACCCTACTGAAGGTCAAAAGAAGGGTTCCAAGACTTATACTTTCGGCCCTGAGGCTGAAGCTTACGGTATTGATGTTTTGGTTTCTTCTGGTGAGGGTAAGGTTAACCCCAGCACTGATTTACAAACTACTGTTTACAGAAAGGCTGGTATCACCTACCAACTCAAGCTCCAATCTTCCAGAAACATCTACACCGAGATCACCAAGAAGGCTGGTAACTTCCCTTACACTATCAGAAACACTGCTGACATTAAGAAGGCTAGACTTGGTCTTAAGGAATGTGTTTCCCACAACCTTCTTGTTGCTTATGATGTTGTTGAAGAAAAGCGTGACGAAATTGTTGCTCAATTCTTTTCCACCATTATCATCACTCCTGAAGGCACCACTCGTCTTGCTGGTCCTACTGAGCCTGACTTCAAGAAGCTTGTTACTGACAAAAAGGTTACTGATGAAAAGGTTGCCGAGCTCCTTTCCAAGTCTTTGTAAAGTGCTTTATTAATTAATTATTAACTATTGATGAAATTAGTTGAGTAATGTTTCAATAAAAATAAAGAGAAGAGTAAAGATTTGTAGCATAAAAAAGATGTTGATAATGAAATCTATGAACTATAGATGAATAACATGAAAAAAAAAAAAAGAAGAATAGTCAAATAAGTGAGTTTTGGATTGCAATATTGACTTGTTTTTGAATGTAAATTTAATTGTAAATCAAAGTCAAGCTTTTTAAGGCTTGAGCCAATTAAAAAGCGCGAATTCAAAAACACTAATATTTGTGTATTGATGCCGCCATTGTTTGGCTCCACGCAGCACCACCATTTTGTTTACAATTGACTGACGACTGATTAGAATAAGCACCGAGCGAAATCATCGAAACCATTATAAAATTTATTAATTGACGGTTTTTCTGTTGCTGTTGACCATCGACGCGACGCGTGATTATTGTTTACACCAGTTATTTATTTTTTTATAAATTTATTTGTTTTTGCATAAACAAATCAAACCTTTTTCCATTTTTTTTTTTTTTTTTTCAAAATCAACGGTTTCTTAAACAAAATCCGTTGCATCAAAAAATAGAAAACAAAGAAATATTTCATAAAAATTCATAAATTGTTATTTTGAACATAGCATTTTCATACCTTGATTTATTGAATTTGTTCATTTTTCACTATTGTACTTGTGTTTGGTGACTTATAACCACAGATATATATAACCACATATTTAAATTACCATTCCATATTTGTAAAGCTTTAACCACTATCATCATCGCCATTAATATTTACAAATGTCTGCTACAATGGATAGTCCAGTTTCTCAAAAACCTGCGCTGGATAGGCCTTCATTGCTTACTCCCAATAGCTTTTTTTCTTACGATGATAGACCCGAACTTTGGGTAGAACCAAATGATGCTTCTCATCTTCCTTCTGCTACTGGATACCCCCTTGACATACCCCCACCTCAAAAACTGTTGCCAATGATTAAAAAGAATCGCAAACATTACCCTAGCGTTCCTCGCGGAAACTTTACAGAAAAAGATGCGTTGCGCTTCTATAAACTTCCTGATGATCTCATGAAACCTCAAATCATAAATGAGCGTCATGGGAAAGCTCATGTTCCTAAAATTGCAGGCGCCGGATTGTTGGACCTTCGGCCTGTAAATACTAATAAATCTTCTCAAAGGTTGGGTGAAAATGGTCTTGGTCCTGATGGCACAAGTCTTGTTCCTTTGGATGATGAAGAAGATGAAGATAATAATTTACAGGATCCTTCTAGACCTGAAAATTATTTAGGCGTGTTTGTTCCTTTTTCAAATTACATTGGAACTGGTAAACATGTTTTAAATACAAATGGTACTCCTGGATCTCCTACTCCATCAACGTCTTCATCATCTACAAATCCTTTGCTTTTGCCACCTGCCTTTTCTGATTCTTATGATCAAAGTGATAACCAGATTATAAAAGATTTGAAAAACTCAAAACATTCCGATAATCAACAATCTGGAAAGAGTAACAAAAGCCGAGCAAAGTCTGCTTCTTTCAGCAAAGCAAAAAATCAAGCCACTAGTAGTCTTCAAACCAATGCTGATAATAATACAACAAATTCAAATTTGGCAACAAGAAAATCTAAAGGTGCTGCTACTAATCGTGTTCGCAGATCAAAATCTGGTAAAGAAGTTGATACGAAATCTAATAAATCGTTATCGAATTTGACTCAAGACCACATTTCATTTAAATCCTCATCAAAAGGCAAAGCTAAAAAGCCCAAAGCTGGCATATCCCATAATGAAACATCTGATGTTGCGGATACAGACTCTTTGTCTTTTTCTGATACCAAATCACACTCTAAAGCTACTAAATTTCCTACAAGCCTTTCTGATTTAGATGCACCTCACAAACGTTCTTTGGACGATACCACTACATCTAGAAATAAGAAATCCAGAATGAAGAAAAGAAAAACAGAAGCAAGCCAAGAGCCTCCCTCTATCAATACCATATACACACTTGCAGAAGATGACGAAGCGGCTGCCAATGACGATTTTTGTTCCACTTGTTATGGTGTCGGTCGCTTTTTATGTTGTGAAGGATGTCCAAAGTCATTTCACTTTAGTTGTCTTGACCCGCCATTGGAAGAAAGTTCATTGCCTGAAGGTGAGTGGTTTTGCAAGGAATGTACAGCACGGCGGATCCCTTCCAAACAATACAAACGCGGACTTTTTAGCCATCTTCTTTATTATATCGACACCCATGATACTGTTCAGTTTTCATTACCTAAAAACATTACACAAAGATTTGGAGAGTCTGCTTCAAGTGAATACGGCGATTATACTGATGCAGATGCTAAATCTGATAAATCGACACGTGGTGGGTTATTAGATGACGATGAGCAAGGAGTTTCTTCATCTTGTCACAAATGTAAAAAATCGTCTCTTTCTGACGGTTCAATTGTTCAATGCGAGTACTGTCCATTAAATTGTCATCTTGAATGTATAAATCCATCGGCATCGACATCATCAACAGCAGCCGCAAAAAATTGGAAATGTCCTAATCATGCAGACCAAAGTCATAAAAAGAAGAAACGAGCAAAACCAAAAACAACTGCGGATAATGGTTCAAATAAAGGATACCAAAACGGTACTATTAATGAATTCTTAGAACCGTTTGATGAAAACTACAGGGCGCCGTTGTTTAATTATTCAGACACGCCTACTGGTGTTTCGGCACCAGTTCCACAAAGTCTTTTAAAGCCACTTATTCAAAGCGGCGTTGTTTATCGGATTCCTGAAGAAGGCGTTAAGCTTGATTTTATTCAAAGTGTTTATGAAAACAACGAAGAGCCATATCAAGATACCAAAAATTCAGACATTTTGTTGGCACTTGATGAACTTGCAAATTGTGATAAGCATGAACGAGAAGGTGTCAGAAATCTTTTTTGTTTAAAGAGCGAAAAAAATGAAAAAAATGAAAAAAATGAAAAGAGTCAAAGTGTTGAATCTTCGGTCCAAAATAACATTGAAATATTGATAAATGCAGCATTGGGTATTTCAAAAGATGAAAACAATAATACCGATACGGATGAGAATAGAAACGATGGAGAGCATGCTGAATTAAACGAACATGATCACATCATTAAACTTGAAGAACCTACACAACCACACTTTTCAAGACGAGCTTCTCAGATTGCAGCAACCAGGATCCATGCCAATGCTGAAGAAGGTCGACTACACAGTCGTCAAAATAATCGTCGATCTAGCACAAGAAACCAATCATCACCTTCAACTTTAGAAGACCCATTACCAGCAAGCCATTCCATTGCTACTCGTTTGCGTTCAGGAATTACTGAACCTACAACTTCGTCTACCGATTTGTCATCATCTTTATATCCATCTTCATTACAATCTTCATTTTCTTCTACTACTAAGCATTCTGTCAACAATAACAATCACAGTATCACATTTTTAGATCCAATGCTAAATGACGAATACATTTCTCAAGATGAAAGAACTCATCTTTTGGCAATCCAAAAGTTGTTGAAACTTAAAGGAAAAGATGCTTTATTGGATTTTTTGTTACCAAGAGTTTAATGAAAATAAAATAAATATATATATATATATAAACATTAATAAAAAATTCGTTATTTGATTTTGTAAAGACTAAAATAATCAATATTTGTAAATCTAAAACGACAATTTCTAATTTGATTGAATATTTCTCGTTTTTTAAATTTTTTCAAAATAAATTATTAAACAAATATATATAAAGACAATGCAAAAAATTAAAATAAAATCAAAGTATTGATATCGATATTGTGATTCTTATTTATCCACTCCAGACTCTGAAGAAACATCTGATAACTCGGTATCAGATACATCAATCAATGTTTTTTTTTCTTCTTCTCTAGTAGAGTTTCTAGTAATACGTCTTCTAGTTGGTTCCACTTTTTTCGTTGCTTTAGAAGCTTTTGCTTTAGACGTTGCCGGTTTGGTAGTCGTTGATTTGGTTGCTGCTTTAAAAGCTTTTGGTTTATCAACAGTAATATGATCTTCAGTTGTATCCATCTTTTTGGATTTGATTCTCGTTCTTGTCATTCGTTGATTTCCATTTGAATTCTCCTTTTCTTTTTCTTTTTCTTCAGCCTCTTTTTCTTCGGCAATAGATTTTTCAACATCTTCAATTTCCTTGATTGCTTCTTCTTCACCTTCATCGCTATCTGAAAGATCAGACAATCCAGACGAGTTCTCTGATAATAATTCATCAATTTCTTTTCCATTTGTTCCATTCCCGTTTTTTTCCATCTGTTTTGTGGTATCTTCGTCTTCCTCCTGCTCTGCTTCTTCAATAGCTGACAAGTCAGATGAAGATTCACCATCACTATCATCATCACTATCATCGTCAACTTCTCCTTCATCATCATCATCATCATCATCAGCATAAGAAACATTTTCATTTTTAGCAAGACGAGAACTCTTTCTTCTGGTTTCGGATTCAGGCTCCAATGCCTTCTTCTTGCCATACGACACCTGTCTAAATTCTGCTGAAACCTTTCTTCTCTTTGCTGCATTTCCACTTTTAGCTCTTCTGCTTCGCTTCTTTAGCTTTCCATCTTCGTCATTCTTACCATCTCCAGAGCTCAATCCCTTTTTGTCGCTGTCATTTACAGGCTCTTCCATGTCACCATTTTGGTGACGCAGTTTGGAAAACTGTTTTCTCACAAAGTCCTCCATATCCTTTTT
>JAJLVH010000747.1:0-17500 GCA_030570155.1 Magnusiomyces magnusii
AGTTGCATGTGATTAAAATTTCACAGTTGCAAACACGTTAAAAACATGTTAAGTTCACGTCAATCACGTCTAATTCACTCAGAAAACCCCGCATTTGCACCACCATTTCCGCTTATTCTATATATTCCCGGTTTCCACGTCAACATGGCCAATTCATCTGCTCCGGCTGTTGTCATGGACAACGGCACCGGTCTCACCAAACTCGGTTTTGCCGGTAACGACTCACCTTCTTTTATTTTTCCAACCGTGATTTCAACACGCCAATCGGCCAATGGAAAAAGTCAAAAGCGTGGCACTGAAGATCTTGATTTTTACATTGGCAATGAAGCGTTAGAAGCTGCAAATGGACCAAACTACGGCCTTAACTATCCAATCAGACACGGCCAAATCGAAAACTGGGATTACATGGAAAGGTTTTGGGAAAACTCCATTTTCAAGTATCTCCGTTGCGAACCTGAAGACCATTACTTTTTGTTGACCGAGCCTCCGCTCAATCCTCCCGAGAACCGAGAACACACGGCCGAAATCATGTTTGAGTCTTTCAACTGTGCCGGTTTGTACATTGCGGTCCAAGCCGTTCTGGCGCTGGCGGCGTCCTGGACTTCCAACAAGGTCATGGACCGGACACTAACGGGCACCGTCATTGACTCTGGTGATGGTGTGACTCATGTGATTCCAGTTGCCGAAGGCTACGTCATTGGCTCTGCCATCAAAAACATTCCTATTGCGGGTCGAGATATCACGTATTTCATTCAAAGCTTATTACGTGACAGAAACGAGCCAGACTCGAGTTTAAAGACGGCAGAGAAACTGAAGGAACAGCATTGTTATGTTTCGCCTGATATTGTTAAAGAATTCAATCGGTTTGATATGGAACCCGAACGATTCCAAAAATACATTGTCGATCAAGGTCTTGGTCGCAAGATTCAAGTCGATGTTGGTTATGAACGGTTCCTTGCTCCCGAAATCTTTTTCAATCCAGAGATTTATTCTTCAGATTACCTTACTCCACTTCCTGCTGTGGTTGATTCTGTTGTTCAAGCCTCGCCTATTGATGTGCGGCGTGGACTGTACAAAAACATTGTTTTGTCTGGCGGTTCTACAATGTTTAGAGACTTTGGTCGTCGATTACAACGAGACTTGAGAGCAATTGTAAATGAACGAATTCACATGTCGGAAGTCTTGAGTGGTGCCAAGTCTGGTGGTGTGGAAGTCAATGTGATTAGCCATAAAAAGCAGCGAAATGCTGTTTGGTTTGGCGGTTCGCTACTTGCTGGCACTGCTGAGTTTAGAAACATTTGTTATACCAAAGCTGATTATGATGAATATGGACCTGGGATTGTCAGGCAGTTTTCGTTGTTTAATGTTTCGTAAATTTAATCAACCTTTTTTTTTTTTTTTTTTTTGTCATGGTTATAGATTTGGTAGTTGTAAATGCTATCAAACCAATAACTAAATTATTAACGTGACATTCACATGATCTTGTATGTAAACGATTTGACAAACCAAACAAATCTGCCGATATCGTCATCGTCTCTACACTTTCAACATCCAAACCTTTTAAACCTTGAACCAAATCAATCTTTTTCTTCTCATGTCCACTTCAGCGCCAGCAGCAAAAGTGCTGTTGCTTGGGGATGCCAACGTTGGCAAAACATCGCTTCGTTCCCAGTTCATTCATCACCGGTTTTCTTCAGCGTATCGGGCCACTGTAGGCGGAGATTTCTTAACAGCAAGAGTGCCGACCTCGTTTGCTCCTCGTCGACTTTTCAATGAACAACGCAACTACTCGGATTACTATGACGGGTCTTATTTCAGCGACAAGGACAGTAACATGAACTCAACACAACGAGTATCTTTTTCTCAGCCTGCAGAACCGGAAACGGTTTCGATGCAAGTATGGGACACAGCCGGACAAGAACGGTTTGATTCATTAGTTCGGTCGTTTTTCAGAGGCACCGATGTCGCCATTTTGGTGTACGACGTTACTGACGCAGCCTCTTTTTCGCACTTGCGCAAGTGGCTTGAAGATTTTGTTGCTCACGCGTTTGTAAGAAATCCAATTGTTGTTGTTGTGGGAAATAAAATCGATCGCAGCCAGTATCGGACTGTGTCTGAGCGCCAGGCGCGTGCGTTTGCAAAAGAGGCTGCTGAGGCGTATGGACTCATGGCACCTCCTACCTTTACGTCAAACGTTGTCAGTAACAACACACCGTCGGCATTACCGTCTCCAAACTTTGGAATCAACACATCAGCGGCGATGACCGGTATGCCGTCTCCAAGTTTAAGTTCAAATGTTTCAAGGACTTCAAATGTGCCTAGTTATTATAAAATTGACGACAATGAGTCGATTTTTGAAACGCCACGGTCTCCCTCAGTTATGGCACAAAATATTCAACGGCAAAATTCCTCTCAAATGCCATTATTATCGTTATCAGCTAATAATAGTATTAACAATATTAATATCAATTCTAATAATAATAATAATCAAAATACCAATACAAGTTCTACCCAGCCAGCCATCCAGTGCTTTGAAGTGTCTGCAAAAGATAACATTGACATCGACAAGCTGTTTACATATGTGGCTGACAGAATAGTGGCAGCTCGCCGCGACGTGATCCTAGATTTTGACGCAGTGGATGCTCATAGTGCAAGTGGATCAATACGTGGTGCAGGAGCATTTGGAGGAATAGGAAGCATCGATGTTGGAAGTAAAAGGAATAATGGAGGTAATAGATCTACGTTTGGGTTTTGCTGTTGATTTTTTCTTTCTTTTTTTTTTATTTTAGTTCATGTCTGTTATGATTTTTATTATTATTATTATCATTATTTCTTGATTGTATCGTTATTGCTTTTTAATTATTTTTATTTTATTGTTTTCCTTTTTTTTTTTTTTTTTTTTTGGTTATCAAAAATGGTATTCGATATTGATAATTTTACTCTTGTGACTTGACTTCAATAGTAAAAATAATTGGTCTTTCACCAGCTTGAACTTCCACAACATCAGACTTTAGATAATTGCTAGTACTAACATTACCGCCAAACTCGGTTCGCCAGTCAGTGACATCCCATTCAAGTCCGTTAGTGGTGATATGGGTCAAGCCTTGAACGGGCAATAGCCCAACAGCGGGACCAACGTATTCGCGAGGAGTCGAAACAACCGACAACACTTTTGTGTCTTTGCTGGTGGTGGCATGAGAAGGTAACAAAAAGGTCAAATTGACGGATGTTTCTTCAACAGATAAAAGAACCATTTCGTGAGGCAACGAAACGCGATAAACTGCATATGGATCAATGTCTTTAGTTTCATTTTCATCAATCGCAGCACCATTTGCTTTTGCTTTTGCCTTTTCTTTAATCTTTTGTGCAGCTTCTTTCGAAAGATCGTTGGTCATGTATAAATTTTGAAGTGAATGAAAGGATTGGTCCACACGGCCACCCAAACCACCCATGACCATGACTTTGAAAGCAGGTTCTCCGTTGTATGAAGGCTCGGATTCTAAAGAACGTTCGAAATCTGAAAGAAACCATTGGTCTTGGGCTCGTTTGACGCATTTCATCAAATCAGACGAATACTGGTCAGCTGTCTTGTGAACTGGAACGCCAAATGATTCATAGTATTTAAGAATCTCAGGATCTGCAGAATCAAGATCTCCAGCAACAAAGTCAGGCAACTAAACAAAACGATTGGTTGTTAATTTATTTCGATGTTGATCATAATTTTGAATTGACACTCACGTATTTGGATCGTTTTGATTCGTCGTGTTTAAAGTAATTGTACAATCTGTTGATGCCGCCATCAGCACAGACTTTGTATTTACCTAAACAGGTTCAAAAATTGAGTTAAATTTTTAATTTATTTTTAACTTAATCAAGAAATAAAGATAATAGTTCTTACAATTATTCCACGCAGACTCAAAAACTGTCAATTCTTCGCCAGTATTTGAATCTTTACAAGGCTTTGCAGCCTTGGTCGCAACGATTGGCATGTTCAAAATGACAAGAACCGTTTTGTCAAAGCCCAACCCTTTCTGGCTAGCCGATTGTGAAGCATTTGAAGACGCGTCGCGAGAAACCAAAAAATCAGCTGGATTATAAAACTTTTTAATCATTTTGGTTTGTGTTTAATATCGATTCTGTGTGCGGTTTGATTAAACAAAAAGTTGTTGAGGTTTAAAGAAGTTCTTTCGGTATTTATACTTATTAACAAATATTTAAGTTATTAAATTTATTTAATCCTTTACGAATCGACAGAAAATTGATAAATTGGTGACAGTTTTTGATCGTGATCTAAGGACACAAATCATGTGAAGGCTGCGCCGTGCAGAGTAATTGGTTAAATTACGTGATAAAGTTTTTGAATTAATAGTGTTATTTCATAACCATAAAACGAGTCTGATTATCCAATTCTCTGTCATTTTTCAAAACAATGCGTGTAAATCTCAGCACGAACAACTTATTTTGTCAAAAAGACTTAATCAAATCGTAACCAAGAACAATCATGTTCAAAACGTAAAATGAATTGTTTTTCAACCAACTTGTTAATGTAAAAATAAATTTATTTATTCTAACCATCTAAATATATAAATATCCATTTTTCACAACAATTACGCAACAGTAGGCGTAGAAGATCTAGTAGATCCGTTTGTTGCAACAAGCCGAGCAAGCGCTTTATTATAAGTTTCCAACGCTTTCGTGATTGAGTTATAAAGCGGTTGCATCGCAGCAACAACCCGATCTTTATACTCAGTCCCGTTTTCTCGGTTTTCTATTTCTGTAATGGTTGCCTGCGATTTCTTCAAAACTGTCACAAGCTTGTTAATGGCCAGGCTTTGGGAGGGATCTCCGCTAAGAAAATGAATCCAAAAGTGTCGCAAATATTCAATAGTTGTGGAGTGAATAGCAGCAACTTTTTCTTGTACAATTGTGTCAGTAGATTTCTCATCACTTGTACGATTACCTCCTCCTTCTTTGGCTCTTTGCTTGACTGTTCTGGCAATATGTTTTTGTGCACGTTTGATTGCATCACTGTGGTCACTAGTGCCTACTTCTTGCAAATCAATGGTCCCGGATATCGAGCCTTTCAGATACTGTATGCTATCAGTAAAAGACATGGTATCAGTAGGTGTTTCGTTTCGTGATGCTCCATTTTGTGTAGTTTCTATCTCAACTTCATTGTCAAACAATTCAGGATGCGTTTTCAAAAAATCGTCCCGAACAGTGTCTGAATCCAACGTTTTCATATTCAGTTCCTTAAATCGTGGAACATGCTCGTCTTCTAACCCACGAATCTTAAGCTCCGACATCAAACTTGCCTCGTCTCGATCATGCATAGGTACACTTCTGTTGATGCCCGCACTTACTAATGATGTATCGTTTTCATCAGAAGTGCCATTTTCTTGACCATAAACCATCTTTTGAGACAACATGTTCATGGATTTAAGAAGAGTCAACGCGCTAGGACCTTCCGCACCTGATCGCATAGTCATATCAGGCCTATTTCCCAATTTCTGAGGATCATTTTCTTCATTGCCTTCAATGTTTAAAAAAAACGGAATATTAACGTCTTCATGCTCATCATTGCCAGATTCCATCTCATTGTGTTTGCGCTTTTTGGATCCCATCATAAATCCATTTTGATTGTCTGAATTTTTTTCATAATTATCTAAATAATCCAAGTACTTGTCAAGTACAGGATGCATTGGATCTGACGCTTTGATTTTGTCGCCGCGTAACCGACGGAATAACCTTGATGAAAAAAAGTCTTCCCAAAAGTTATTTGCAGCCATCGGAGGAACATTGTCTTTAAACGCTTGGTATACTATGGGGTATTGTTCATAAAGATCTTGGATTTTTTCAACAGATAAAGAAAGCACTTGCTGGTTATCGCTGTTTACAGTTCGTTTGATCGTACTCAAGACATTATAAGGGCCGCGTTTTTGGGTATTTGATAAAGCGGCAGCTCGCAAAATGTGTAATCTAGTTGACCAAAAATCTTCATTAGAAATATTTGATGACATTACAGCCTGCTCAAACGTTTTTCGGATTTCTGCATTGCTGCGGATGACATCTTGTTGCAAGCTATGATTGCTCAATAGAGATTTAGGTTCTAGATACGCAGAATAATTTTGAGATTTGGATTTTGCATCCATCTTGTTGTCTGTGGTATCAGAGACTGCTGGTTTTGGTGTAGATGCTTTTTCAGCAGGAGCTGCTACACCCTTGTTTTTACGCACAATAGCAGAAAGTTTTTCTTTTGAAGAGGTTTGAAATGTTTTCGAAGTGAATTGAAACATGTAGCTTTCGCCAGCAGTCTTCATGATTAGTTTGATCATGAGCTTTGGCGACGTTTCTGGGGTTGCTTGAACGTTTTCGATATCAGAAAGCTTGAGCTGAACAGCTGGCGCTAAAGTGTTATCGCCCTGCCAGTAAAGACGATCTTCGTCTTCGTCAATTGTCAGCATTCCCGACGACTTTTTGTGTCTGGCAGGCGTAGAAACTGGTGGCATTGTCGGTTGTTGCTGTTGATTCTTGACGAATTCAAGTCTTAGTTGGTGATTTTTGTTTTTTTTTGTTTGTATTTTTCACACACACGAGTTGTGTAAAAAGCACGTGACTGCACGTGACTTATAAAAATTTTGCATCAATAAAAAAAATCTTTTTTTCCACCATTTTTCAAGATCGCCAACTAGGTTTTTTTTCGCTTTCAACACACAAAATTTCTCCGTTTTGCCACGAATCTCATCACACAATGTCTGAACCTTTTGAAACTGTTATCGGCGTCACTTTCGGCAACACCACTTCTTCTATCGCCTTCACCAAGGACAGCAAGGTCGAGGTTATTGCTAACCAGGATGGTGATCGTGCTATTCCTTCTATAATATCCTACACTGGTTCTGATGAATGGCATGGTGCTCAAGGCAAGGCCCAGCTCATTCGTAACTCTAAGAACACAGTTACCAATTTCCGTGATTTTATTGGCAAGAAACTTGCTGATGTCGATCCTACTTTCAACCATCGTTCTGCTCATCCCGTTGAGAAGGATGGCAAGATTTCTTTCTCACTCAAGACTAAGGATGACAGTGAAGAGTCTGAATTCCTCACCAACGAAGAAATCGTTAAGAGACATCTCAACAGATTGAGAGACTCCGCTTCTGATTACATTGGCAAGAAGATTGACGGTGCCGTCATCACTGTTCCTACCGACTTTACTGAAGAACAACGTAAGGCCCTTGTTGCTATCGCTGCTAAGGCCGATCTTCCAATCATGCAAGTCATCAACGAGCCCACCGCTGCTCTTTTGGCTCACGTCGCTGCCAGATCTTCCAACAAGACTGGTTCTTTGGAAAGCAAGGTCATTGCCGTCATTGACATTGGTGGAACCAGAACTGATGGTGCCATCATTACCAACCGTGGTGGTAACTTTAACATTCTCGCTACCCAACATGACTACGAGCTTGGTGGATACAACCTTGACGAAGCCATTGCCAAGTATGTTTCCAACGAGTTTCAAAAGAAGTTCAAGGTTGATCCTTTTGAAGAACGTAGAGCCATTGCTAAGCTTTTTGCTGAAAGTGAAACCGTCAAGAAGACTTTAAGTAACACTTCTTCTGCCACTTTTGCTGTCGAATCTCTTGCCAACGGCATTGATTTCCACTTACCTCTCAACAGACTGAGATTTGAGACTACCAGTAGACCAGTTTTCGCCCGTATCACTTCTTTTGTTCAAGGTCTCCTTAAAAAAGCCAACTTTGACGCTTTAGACATTGACGAGGTTTTGATTGTTGGCGGTACTGCTTTCGTTCCCAAGGTTGCCAGCACAATTGCTGCCATTTTCGACGAAAGCACTCCTGTCGTTGCTCCTTCTCTTGATACCAAGGCCGTGAACCCTAACGAGCTTACTGTCCGTGGTGCCGCTCTCCAAGCCTCATTGATTTCCATTTATGGCCAAAAGGAGATTGACGAATCTTTAC
The DNA here is from genome assembly GCA_030570155.1 of Magnusiomyces magnusii. Taxonomy (NCBI): domain Eukaryota; kingdom Fungi; phylum Ascomycota; class Dipodascomycetes; order Dipodascales; family Dipodascaceae; genus Magnusiomyces; species Magnusiomyces magnusii. The sequence continues at coordinate 7,974 of JAJLVH010000747.1, forward strand.
AGTCTGTGGCCACAGTGGCTCCTCACACTGTCAAGCCTATTGGCGTTCTTGTCAATGGTTTGGAAACCAAGGACGGTAAGAAGGAAAAGACCACTTTTGTTCCCATCATTGAGTCCAATACCCCTCTCCCATTCCGAACATCTCACGTTTTCAAGGCTGAGTCTGAGTCTGTTTTGATTTCTCTTTATGAAGCCGAAGCCTCTATCAAGACTGTTGTTCTTGAAAAGGCACCCAAGGAAGAAAAGAAGGAAGAAGCTGAAGAAGAAGATAGTTGGGATGAAGATTCTGATGACGAGCCTGAAGAGGTTAGATTCAAGGTCCATGAGCCTTCTACCAAGCTTGCTGAAGCCGGATTGAGCGGTTTGACTAAAGGAAGTAATGTTGAAGTTACTCTTAATGTTACCAGCGATCTCAAGCTTCAGCTTTCTGCTCGTGAAGTCAAGCAGGGCGGTGTTGCTGTTCGTGGCGAACTTCCTGCTGCCACTGTTGCTTAAATAGATTTTTTAGAAAATAAATATCCATTCAATTTAATAATTATAAAAAATACATTTAAATAAACCATCTCTTAATTCCATCAATTCCCTAATTCAACCCATTTTCCACTTTAAACCCATCCCACGCCTTGTTAAGCGCTACAAAAACAGCCTGCGCAATCATTTTCTGGTGCGTCGTCGCATCGTTCGACACTTTATCAGGATGCGTTTTGGCAACTGCCTTCATATACACAATCTTGACTCGTTTAGGAATAACGAGCTCGGCCATGCCAACCTTTTTCCACCCGAGCTCGGGCCAAAGCACTGTGTCCAAGTTGGCGAGCAGCGCACGTAGATTGGATTCTTTGCCTTTGCGCCATGATTCGATTTGGAGTTCTACAGAGTCGAGGAGTTGGTATCGTTCAGCGTCTTCTTTTTCGGCCTGTTGGTTGGCGGTACGGATTTTGTTGAGTGCTTCTTGGCCGGGAGCACTTGGAGCAGCAGTAGAGTTGAAAGATGGTTTAGATGGCTTTGGTTTAGAAATTGTTGGATTTGGTGCTTTTTTTGGTTCTAAAGCAGCTTGACAACGTCGTTTACCATCAAGTGCGACTTTTGACGAATATCCATTTTCAATCAACATGTTCCATGCATCCAAAGAATCTTTAAATTTCTCAGTCGCCTCAAGCGCTTCTGCTTTACGCGTAAGCAGTTTGGACCAAATGTCCTTCAACGATTTTCCAGGCTCTGCAAACTCGTCGGCACCCATTCCAGGACCCACAATTTCTAAACCTTCAACAGCATCTTTCAGTGCAGCCTTTGAGTCGCCCAACTTCATGTAAACAGCCGCACGGTTGGATAACACAATGGTCCGCAAAAGATGCTGTGCTGGAACCGATTGCAAGGCTTGGGAATAAAAGACTTCGGCCTGTGGATAGTCGCCTCGCTTGAAACAGTCGGTGCCCGATGTTCTTGCAGTGGTGGCCATATCAAGTGCAGTGGAAGAAATGGCAACTGCAGCACGAGGTGGAGCCTTGGGCTTGGTGGGTATCTGCGAAACAAATGGAACACCATTACTAGAACTTGTGCCATTGACAGGTGTGGATGGTTTGCTAGAAGACCGTTGTTGTTGTCGTTCTTTTTGTCGTCTGCGTGCAGGAGAAACATAAGATCCCATGTCTTCGTCATTTGTAAATCCGCCATTCATTTTAAACTGTTGTGCACGAGAAAGAGATGGTTGGGGAGAAGCTCTTGCAGAAGAAGAATTGGAGCTTGGACCGATTTTTGGAGACGATCTCGAATTGTGTGTTTGAGGCGTAACACTACCTGATATATCATCGTCACTATCTCTGAATCGTTCCTGTGAACGTAACCGATTCGGCAAAGGTGGTGGAGACTTTTCGCGCTGAGGTTTCATTCGAGAAGACGACTTCTTTTTAGCAAGATGTGCAGGTGGAGCACCAGATTCCAAAGCCATTGCTTCAGAAGTAACGCCATGATAATCATTTTCCTGTTGGTGTGCCTTTTTCTCGCCGACTGAAAGTTTGGATAAGTCAACTTCAGAAGCATCTTCGTCCCAAGTGTTTCTAGGTCTAGGTCCGTTACGTCTTTCGTCTCTTGGATGACCATTAGGAGAAGGAGACACAGTTTTGTGTCGTTGGGTATTTCTCATCCAAGCAGGAGTTCCATCATTAGGAACAGGGCCTTGGGAATAGTCTTTAATAGCCTTATTTATAGTTTTCTTGCTTTGATTAAAAATAGACATACCAGTTGCAAAGATTTGAGAAGAAAAGTCTTGTGCCATTTTAGAGATTTCAGCAGTATCAGAACGGTTTTGTCTAGATGACGACGATCTTCGTGCAGTACTGCTACCAGAACGAAACATGTTTTCGTCCATTGGCTGGCCTGTTGCCTTTTTGTGAGCTTCAATCATAATGAAATCGATTGCTTGACGAACATTGAGTCCGTCAGCAGTGTGATCAAGAGCACGATTAGCTTGGTCAATAGAAAATCCCATATCGATAAGCTCAGCAATTGCAGCATCTCGTTTTTCGCTTGCGGATCCCTTGTTTTTGCGAGATGGTTTGGGATTTGGTCGAAAATCGTCATCGCCATCATTTTTGTATTTGTGTGCGTTTAGGGATGTAGAACTTTCATCATTATCGTCATGAAAACTTTGTTCGCGGTGCTTCTCAGTGGCTTGAATCGGAACTGGTTTTTTGATTTCTACAGGCTTTGGAGCTGGAGGTTTGTTGAAAATATCAAAAATGTCGTCGATATTTTGGTCCACGTTATTATTGTTGGACTCGCTTAACGGATTAGATGACGACGAAGAAGAAGAAGGCGTGTCTGGCTGTGAAACTGGAAACCCGAAATCAAGAGAAGAGTTGTTGAATTGAGTTTGTGTTGTTTTCAAAGAAGACAAAGAGCTTGACGATGTTGTAGACGTCGAGACACTGTTGTTTCCAGACCTCAACGATCCAAGACTGTCAAGCCCAGACGCCCACATCTGCTGCGACGTCTTCTTCTTTTGTTCCTGCTCAGCTTTAAGTTTTTCTTGCCGTTCCTTCATTGTCAAGTTTGCGTCGCTGTTGAGATTGGAACGAGACGAAGCACCGGCAAAGGACATAAGTTCGGCAAACGAATCGTTGCCTTTTTGTTTATTGTTTGAAGAGCTCATAGGTATAAATCAAGCATGTGTGGATTGCAAGGTTTTCTAAAAAGTTGGTATCAAAATGGGTTTTTCAGGGGATTCGTTTGTGATAAAAAAAAGAAAAAAAAGAAAAAGAAAAAGAAAAAGAAAAAAAGAAAAAGAAAAAGCGCTGGCATTTGTGCACGTGACGTCCGTTTACGGCAATTTGGCGGCCCAGCCAGTTTCAACGAGATTGGGCATCGTTTACAATTGTTCAACTCATTATTGATTTGGAAGCTAAAAAAACAGTTGTAGAAATGAATTATAAATTAAAGTAATTGAAATAAAATAAACATTCACGAAAAACAGATATCCCATCCGTTTTTTTCCAAAACTTTATACCAATTGACATATTTTGTTCCATTATCGTCCAACCTCCACACTTCTTCTGCAAGGTTCAATGCTCTCACAATGTTTCGTGCCAGCTGCCGTTTATACAACATATCAAAGCGTGCCATCATTTCTGTCCGTCTTCGAACAGTCGTCGACATGATTGCCGCAATAAATAACGGAAATAACAAACTGCCTTCTACTTTAGTATCCAAAATGACATCCAGACTTGTAATCAGCTCGGCTGAAAGAACCTGGAGTTGTAAACATGCAGCGTTGCGACGACATATACTTTGATAAAGATGGATTTTGGCAGTCAATTGAAACGTTTCAAACAACGTGAGCTGCTCTTCTAAATCGCATTTGGACTTGCTTAATGATAAAATGTCGTTAGGATCCGGTTTGCAACTATCTATTCTGGCTTCCAAAAGCTCGACTCGGTGATGTAAATCGCGAACCCGGTCGCTAATTCGGCGCTGTGAAAACACCGGATTGGTTTTAAGGTATTCTGAAAAAGCAGAACCATTTGATGGACCTACATTTGAAGAGTCATTAGACTGTTTATTTTCCATATTACCCTTTTCGTTTCTTGGAAACTGGAATGTGTGAAACTTGGAGGAAAACAGGTTCTCAGGCATTGTAGTTGATGATCTAGGCGACTCACCAGTATCATTGTCACCATTCGCAGTTGCCGAAGAATTCGAATTTCCAGAAAACGTCTCTTCAGATCCAAACTCGTGGTCTTCTGCAAGCACTGCTGCATACACTTCTTGTGCCTCGACAGCCAATTCAGATATTTCAGCAAGCAATCCGAAAATCGGTTTACAACAGCCTATAAGTGTATGAACACCTTCATCCAGCTTCAAAATGTTTTCATACTCCGTTGGCTCAAAATGCGGTTTATGTTCGTATTTGGACGCAGCCAACAGATCGTGGTATACAAAGTTTGTAGCAAGCCAACGTTTTGTTGGATCATTTGTAAAATTTTTCATTCCTCCACGCATTTGAATCACATCGGCGGCAGCAGTCAAGTGTCTATTCCAGTGAACCATGTCACCTTTGCAAATCTCGGCGGTCGCAATGATAAGAATAGAGGCCAAGGTCGTGAGCCGGTTTTTAGGCAAATCGCGACGAACCATTTTGATGGCCTTGTTGAGATAACGCAATCCAACATCTTCATAACGGCCCATTGTGTGATGAAACGATGCATATGCCACAAGCGCATACAACACGGACTGGTCTTGCTCGGCCATTGGAACAAACACATTAATAAACGAGTTCATTTTAGAAGATATACAAATCATGTTGGCCAGATAGTTGTTATAGTAGGCAAACATTTCGATTCCAAAGCCATCTAAATGGAGATGGTACCAAGGCTTGGGATTGACAAAAAGAATGGATTCGGGAGTAGCAGGATGTTTATCACCGGCCTGGAAATTGCTGCCATTATTGAACGAAATGTCAAGTTGGTAATCGTTATCTTCATCTCCTATTGTTGACTTGGAACGAGGAGAAAGATTGTTGTTGTTGTTGTCATATGACGGTCTGTTTATAAGATCTGTTTCTTGTAAAGATTTGTCTTTTCCTTTTAAAGCTTTATCAACGTTTTCTTCATTATTACAAAGTTCTTCGATCCGAGGAGATCGAGAAGCAGAAAGATGAGGAGATGCCAATAAAGAAGAAAACAGTTTTGGAGGAAACAAGTAAAACGAAGAAGGAGAAGGTAATGGAGATTGAGATCTAAACGATGAATCAATCGTGGTATGGTTATTATTGTTATTATTATTATTATTAGCTGAATCATTTGAAAAGTCATTATTAAAAATCGAAGCAGTAAAACCATTCAAAGCAGCAGTCAAAGGACTTGGACAAGACGATGTCATTGCCAATTTGGAATTTGGAAACGGATTTGAATTGGTTGGATCAAATTGGAAATCTTGGGAATGTGGAAAGATTTGGTTGATATTGGTATTGGTATTTTGTTTGTTCAATGAATCACCTGGAATTTTAGGATCAAATCGTAACAAAAGATCATTTTCAAGCTCTGAAATGGTTCCTGGAGAGAATCCAACAGGGCCTGGCGAAGGAAACGATTGGTTTCTATTGATTTTAGAGTATTGTGGAATTTGATCAAGTGATTTAGATGCTTTTCTAGTCCGCTTTTGTCGTTTGGAACGTGGTTTTCCAGAATCAGCAGATTCACAATTAGCAGGTATATTATTGAGTGATGATGATAAAGATGACTGATTAACACTTTGTACATTATTCAAAAGCGAAGCTACCGATGGCGACATTGGAGAAGCAGTTGCTGGTGATGATGATTCGATTTGAAGCTTGCGTTTACGATTCTTTCGTTCTTGACCAGGTAATGGGTATGAACATTCAAGCTTTAACCGGACACAGGCGGTACAAATGGGTTTTACTTCATCACAGCGTTTTTTGCGACGCCGGCATGTGTAGCAGCCTTTACGAGACCGCTGGCGAGGCTGGCCTTGTTGCTGATCTTCTTTGGTTTCAACAGCTTGATGATTATGACTTGATGAAGCAGACATATTAGAATCGTCTTCTAGATAAGACGCATTTGATGGTGACACGGCATATCCCAAGCCACCACTTCCAGAACCACGGACAGATGTTGTTGTCATTGCTGGAAAAGCACAAGTCGACGATAGTGGCGAAGATAACTGTGGCGGAGGCATCGTATGTGGGGAACCGGCAGTATCAGAAACCCCAGTCGAGTAAGAAATGTGTGACTGGCTGTTGTGCCGATTGAAGTACTGGGTGTTGCCCGAAATGGACGTGAACTTTGGAGGCGGGAACTGGTCTACAGCAGACAAAGAACTGGCAAATGGAGTCGATGCAGGCGACGGAGTTGAAAAGATTGACGATAACGATGAGATCGATGACGACGATGATGAAGTAAATGCGGAGTTGGAGTAGCTCGACGAACGCGAATCGGGTCGCGAGCCGGGAACTGGTGGAAACAGATTGGTGGATGTGTTGGGGTCCGGGTAGCACACACTTGAGTCTTGGTCGAATTCTATTGACGTTGATAACGAAGGTGAGTTTGGCGATTCTAGTGGTTGAAAAGGCATCGCACAGCCAAGTCTGTGGTTTGGTTTTGCAGTTGTTTAAAAAAGTCGGTTCCGAGTTGAATGATCCGGGACACAGTCGTGTTTTTGGTTTTTTTTTTATTTGATGGTTTCTTTTAAATCTATTAAAAATAAAAAAAAATAAAAAAAATAAAAAAAATAAAAAACTGGTGTAACTCAAATCAAGTATCAAAAATGACCGATTTTGGTGTATTTTGTACGTAAATGCGGCCAATAAAATGGTCCACAGATACGGCCCATGTTCTACTTTCTAGAACAGTTATCTATGGGTTAGGGTAGATAACTGTTTGTGGAGATTTGTCTGCGTCAAGTCGATATTAGTTAGCAAATAACTAAGTTGGTTAGTGTAGATTAGTATTGTTTGTATTTACATTTCTTTAATTCGTCAATGTTAGTTTTATTTTTTTTACTGAGGTGGTCCTTCTTTTAATGAAGACCGACCTGCTTTAAGAAGTTCATCACATAACAACAAATTAGTGGCAATCGATGTTGCTGCTGAAATGCTGTTTCGTAATACTCGGTATGAATCGTAAATACCTTCAATAGTAGGATCAATAGGTTCACCTGTACTAAGATCAATGCCAACAACATTACCTTCAGCAACTTCTTCTTGTAAAGCTCCAAGCGTTTCAAGTGTATCAAAACTTCCATTAACTGCAAGTGTCTTGGGAATAATCAATAATGATTCAGCAAACGCTTGAACACCAAATCTAGCTTTACCCTTAACTTCCTTGCTTCTCAAAAAGTCGCCATTCAAATATGCCGCTGCAGCAACTTGAAATGCACCAGCTCCTGGAACAACACATTTGTCAGTAATGGTATTGTAAACGCTGCGTAACCCATCTCGAACAGCGTCCTTGATTTGAGTCATGGTATGTTGGTTAGGACCCTTAATCAGCACAGTAACACTCTTTGGATCCTTAACTTCTTCAATAAAAGTATACTTTTCTTCACCAAGAACGTGTTCATAAACAAGACCAGCCCATCCAAGAACGTCTGGTGTGAGATCGTCAACACTGTTTTGAGCAGTGCCGCCGCAAACCAATTGTAATCGTTCCATATTTCTGCGCTTAGCTCTTCGAAGAGCAAAAATGCCGTTTTTAGCAAGAATATCTAGTGACATAGGATCAATACCCTTTTGATTAACAATAACGAATCCCTTTTTTCCGTCATTGCCACAAACGTGCTTTTTGAATTCAACAATTTTGCGAAGCTTGTCATCTACAAACTTGCGCTCACTTTCAACGAGTTTTTCACGTTGATCAGATGTACTGTAATAGAATCCAGAATTGACTTCGCTCTTTTCGTATTCCAAAGAAACATTTAACGTCAAAATAAAAGCATTTTCAACACGTTTGGGCATATCTGGATGACGAGCACCGTGATCCAACACAAGACCCTTGATAAGTTTAGTTTCTGTAGATGCGCGATGTTGCATAGTCATAATTTCCACCATGTGCAAATCAACACGACCGTCTTCTGGGTTCTGGATCGAACGAACGGCGTCAGTGACAATCGGCGTAAGAACTTGAGCGAGTTTGATATTAACTTTGGTAGTCAAAGAACTACGAGCGGCAGCCAAAAGCAATTCACGATCAACAGTGACAGGTTGCTTAAAGGTATCTAAAAACTTTAAAGTTTCGGCACAAGCCAATTCAAAACCATCAGTAACGACTCGCGGATGAAGACCTTCGGAAATGTAACGTTCAGCTTGTTTGAGCATTTCGCCGACGTAGAGGCAGACAGAAGTGGTACCGTCACCTGTGATTTCGTCTTGAGTACCAGCAGCTCTAGCAATCATGACAGCGGTGGGACTTTGGATTTGCTATTTATATTGATTGGTTAGTTGAAGATTAAAAAAAGTGTTGAAATCATTGAAAAAGTACTCACCATTTCAGATAACAAAACTTTACCATCTTTAGTGAGTTTAATATTTCCAGCACCATCGACAAGCCTAAACAAATTGAATCAGGTTAATGTTAATAACTTTTATATATCAACAATAAAAAAATTAAAAAATCAAAAAAATACACACATTTTAATGGTACCTTTTGGACCTAGATTACTTGAAAGAACATTCTGAAGCCCTTGGGCGGCCGCAATGTTGACGGCCAATGCTTGGTTACGTCGAAGAGATTCGGCCTTTGGATTAAGAAGTTGAATAGCACCAGACATTATTAACAATTGTTATTAATTGGCGTTGATTAAAAGTAATTGAAAAAATAAATAAAAAAGCGTCTCCTGAATAGGTTTTGTGTAATTGAAAAGTGAAAAATAAACGCTGGTGGCAAATGAGAACAAAAGTTACCCGGGCTTAACTAAGTCATGTGACTAGTGTGGATAACGAGCCAAATTTGGGCGATGTTTTTGTAACAACTTTGTGCATATAATGACATGTAAAAGTAATACTCACGTGATTCTTGAAAATTTTCATTGACCAAAATTTTTTTGGTTTTGTATCGACAATTTTTCATTTAAAGGCAACAAACCACGAGCATTTCAGCCTTGCGAGTCAGAAAAAAAAATGAAACTTGTGATTTTTATGAATTTTGATGTATTGTTCAAATCTAAAGTGAAGGGACTGTTGATGAAAATAATATAATAAATACAAATCAATGTATGTTGATAGATAGTGTTATAATAACTGAATAAGAGCCTTTTCAAATACAAAAAAAGTACTTGTAGCCTGCACTAACAAACCAAACCATTTACGCACCCACGGCATCGCACAAAACTGCACTTAGGGGAACTTTTTTTCAACCAACAAACTTTTCAGATGGTTCATTGGATTCGTATTTTGTGTTTTTTGTTTGTATCTGAGGATAATAATAACTATCCTTATCCCGGTTAACTGATAAGAAAAAACGGTAATTGAGTTTTTGACGTTTTTCGTGAGTGTAGAGGAAATATGCCTCACACACC
>JAJLVH010000748.1:7948-18453 GCA_030570155.1 Magnusiomyces magnusii
AAATTTAAAATTTTTTTTTTTTTTTTTTTTTTTCAATATTCAAGGTATTTCATTCAAACATGAATTGTTCATTATTCATTACAAAACAAATAGTAAAAAAAAAGAAAGAAAGAAAAAAAATCAAACAAAACGAATAAATAATTTAAAAAAGCGTAAATTGATTGAAATAAATTAAGCATTCATGGTATTAACAGGTTGTTGTAATGGCTGCTGAAAATTTGAAGGTACGATACCAGCATTGTTATTGGTATTGACTGGTCTTTGGGTATTGTTGTTATTGTTATTGTAACGATTGTTACCTCTGTTCATGTTGTTGTTTTGGTAGTTACGGTTGTTGTAATTGTTACGACCGCCACGACCACCTCTTCCAGAGCCTCGTTGGACTAAATAAATTGTTAATATATGGTAAAGAAGATGAACCATTGATAAAGAGATTTCTTATAAAATACTCACATCGATTGTTTCCATTATTATTGTATCGTTGTCTGTTGTTCTCCATTCTGTATTGTTGCTGAGTATCCTTTATTTGTTCAATAAATTGCTCTTGAACTTGAAGGTATTTGATAAACGATCCTTTCACGTAGATTTCAGGAATTTTCTCAAAAACTTGGTTTTCACTTCCAACAAGAGAAGTACGAACCACTTCACTCAAAGTCAGGTTCATCCAGGTATCACACGCCACTAAATGGCCATTCAGGGTTTCGCCATTCTTAAGTTCGACGAGAATAGGACTTCCACAAGCAGCTTTAAGCAATCCGAGAGGCAACATTTTGAGTTTTTCACCAAATTTAGACAAAAGATTTCGATTTCGACGTTTCGAGAAATTTAAAAAAAATACAAAAATCCGTTTTTTTGCTGATTCAAACAAGAAAAAAAAACGAAAATCAAAATTTTTGATTTTGAATTTTTGGCGATTTGGCGTAAAGTCACGTGTTTGTCACATGTAGTTATGTAATGATTGGTAATGATAATGTAACAGACGCGTGTTTTACAACTGATCAACGCGTCCCGCGTCCCGCGCATTCGAGTTCCGTCAATTGTGATTGTTGAATTAGATATTAATCAAGTGTTTTGTTGATATTTTTACTTTTGCGCTGACAAATGTGTTGAAAATGGTTGAAATGTACAAAAGTTACGCGTTATTTCCTTCATTTCGTCTCCAAATACACGTATTTCACCCTATTTTTTTTTTTTTTTTTTTTTTTTTGATTCAAGGTCAGGTCCAAATCACGGAAAGCCACCTTCAATTTTTTCAGCCAATCCACCAAATTTTCATTTCGTTTTTCTAAAAGTTTAAAAGTTTTCTTTTTTAATCCAAATTATTGTCGATTTGAACTCATTCTCACCAGACTTCATCCTATTTCCATTTTGATTCGAAAATGGAGCGTCAAGTTTGTCAAGCTACTTATTCTGGGGTGCGTATTATCTCATTCATTCAAATATTCACCATCGTTCAGTTTCTAACCTCATATAATTTCAAATTTCATTTAGGTTCCTGTTTATGAATACCTTGTTCATAATACGGCCGTCATGCGTCGAAAAATAGACGGTTGGGTCAATGCTACCCATATCCTGAAAGTTGCCAATTTTGATAAACCTCAACGTACTCGCATCTTGGAAAAAGAAGTCCAAAAAGGTGTTCACGAAAAAATCCAAGGTGGTTATGGCCGATACCAAGGTACTTGGGTTCCTGTCGAAGTGGCTCGTCAAATTGCAGGTCAATACAATGTTTTAGACGATTTGGTTTATCTTTTTGATTATATTGAATCTCCAGAAAACCCTCCTCCCTTTGTTAAAAACGTTTCATCTGCTGCAAAGGCTAAAGCAAAATTACAGGCTGTATCCGCAAACCCTATAACTTCACGATCGTCACGAAGTCAGCAAGTTTTGGATAATAATAATACCCCTATTTCTAGAACTTCCACTCAGTCAAATACCTCTTCATCAACTATAAAAAAATCAACGCGTAGACCTCGTGCTCAATCCGCTGCATCTAAAAAATCGTCTAGCGCGCGTTGTAATTCAACAACCAGTCAAACTGAATCTTTACAAGAAACCCCTACTTCAGCTGTCAAACGTCGCAGAGGTCGTCCTAAAGGTGTTCCAAACAAAAATAAACGTTCTTCTTCATCTTTTGATAATTCATCGCAACAACCTCAATCGCAAGTTATTACAAGACCAAGAAAGCATCCTCGAACAGAATCATCTAATCCATCTACCACCTCGCATCAACCTGCTATTAATAACCAACCTGAACTTACATATGCTCGAGAATTGGATATGGATTCGGCTTCTCTTACAGAAGATTCTTCAAGTATGTCTGATGACTACTTGTCTGATCCAGAAGATAGTATTCGTGGCACAACTGTAGCTAATGGAACATATTCTCCAGCTACAAATATGCGTTCTTCTCGAGGAATTAATCCAATGACTATGCCTATTTCTTCCCATAATTATCATCATGGCCATCAAAAAGGTACCCAAGAAATCACAGATACCCCAAGCTTTTCTTCAATTTCCAAAATCAGAAGAAGCAGTTCTACTGATTCATTTGATCGCCGAACTGGACGTGACGAAATCAATGATTTTATCCAAAACACTTCTGTTTCTAGTGACCAAGTAAGCGCTAACAAGTCCACCAATGGCTTGGTTTATGGCGCTGAAGACCTTGCTTCTAAATACTCTAGTCAAATCCTTGATCGACTGATTATGGGACAACAAGAAAATGATGAATTTAGTGAAGACTCTATTCTTCCTCCGCCTGGTCTTGATATTAATCATGTCATTGATGAAGACGGTCATACCGTTTTCCACTGGGCATGCTCCTTGGGCACCCCACCAGTAGTAAATGTCTTGCTAAAACACGGTGCCAATATTCGAGCTCCAAACTTGATGGGTCAAACCCCATTGATGCGTTCAATCATGTTTAAAAACAATTTTGATCTTCGCACATTTTCCAAAATTGTCAAAGTTTTGAGTGACACAATTTGGATCCGAGACAATAATGGAAGAACCGTACTTCATCATATTGCAGATAGCACTTCTCAGAAGTCAAAACGTTCTGCTGCAAAGTACTATAACGCATTGCTTCTTGCAAAACTTTCGGAAATGGCTTCTCGTAATGATATGAAACAGTTTGTTAATATTCAAGATAATCATGGAGATACTGCTTTACACATTGCTGCTAAATTTGGTGCTACAAAGATTTTAAAAGAACTCATGAGCTTTGGTGGTGATGATACTTTGCTCAATGCCGATGGCTTGGTTCCTAAAAACTATCTTAGCAAATACGAATCAGAAAAAAGACAACGAACTGTGATGATGCAACCGTATTCCAATTCCAGACACGGATCACGTCAAAATGTACATACCCGAAAACACAGCAGTTCTGGATTGAATATTGCTTCTTCTACACCAAACCGGGCTACTGGATATCCAACTTATACTGATCAGTCTTATACAGCACCATTTGCAACACCAAGCACTGTTGGGATAAATGGCACAACTATTTCAGCAACACAATTACCTCAAAATTCTGTTCTCAATGGTGCTACTCCTACTCAAAGCAACATTCGAGATACACCGAGCTCTCGAATGCAATCCAATCAATCCAATACTATTGTCATTAATGGTATAACTGGTCCTCCGCTTACCTCTTCAACACCTGGCGAAACTTCACTTGGATCTGAAATAATATCTTCGTCTACACCTACTTCGTCTGCACCCCAAAACTTTCCACCATTTGGAATTTTTCAAACTGGTATTGCAGAAGCCAAGCTTGCGTCCAACGGTTCCACAAATGTTGGCCAAAGTTCTCAACGCGAGTTAAGTTTATTACGACCAAACTCGTTCACTATGGCAGGCCGAGGTTTGAGCTTTCAAAAATCTGCTAAATTAGAAGAATCTTCAGATGGACAAGCATTGGTAGGGCAAGTTACCAACAATGCTGAAAAAAGTAATACCACTAATAACAATTCGTCTGATAATTACAAGTTCATTGATGATGATGATAACCAAGAACAATCAAAAGTTAGCAATACTAAATCAGATAAAGAGAATGGAAAATTTGTGTCTAATATTGTGAAACTTACTGATAAATCTACGTTTTCATATCTTCCTCCAGCTCAGTCTATTGTAGTCAATCGTGCTTCTGAATTAGAAAATGATTTGACGCAAGTTGCTCACATTAATGCTCAAGAGATTGCGGAATCTACTGAATTTATTCAACAAATTAGCAAACGTTTGAGCCAAGTTGATACCGAAAGTATAGAAAAGTTGAGGCTTATTAAAGAAAAGCTGGCGGATTTGGATATGGAATTCAGTGAAGAAAAATGGAACCAAGAAGATTGGAAAGAATCTAATTATACCAAGAATTCAAGCAATTTAAAAAGTGTTGATGAAGATGAATGTTTAAAACCTCAGGAATTGGTTGGATGTGGTCCTTATAGCAATGCCATTGCAGGCGAACTAGATTATTTGGGCGATACTGTTAAAGAAAATGAAACAAAGCTTCATAAGATATTGGAACGCTCACAGGCACGAGACGTCGCACAGTGTGTTCAACGTGAAGAAGCTTTGATGGTCGATAATATACGACAAGAATTGAATAGTAGTTCGCCTTTGAAAAAGACTCTGAATGATGAAAGCACAGATATTGAGACAGCGTCTGATGGAATTGTTGATAACGAAACTTTGGATCTTTTATTGGATCTTCATGTATTGCAACATCGCCGTAAAGCTGCAGTTGAACAACTTGTCAAGTTTTGGGGCGACGCTATTCCTGATGACAAAAAGAGTAACGCTTTTCGAAGACTTATTGCTAAAGCATGTCGTGTGCCCGAATACCAAATTGATAAAGATCTTCTCAACTCAATCATTAAATTGCTGTTAAACGGTGATGAAGAAGGCGATGCTGATGGTAATAACCTCAATGTATCTTTTTCAAATATTGGTGTGGCTGTTGAAGAAGTGTCAGCAAACACTTCAGCAGATAAAAGCAAGGAAGTTGAAGTCAATTGATTTTTTATTATTATTATTATTTTTGTTGTATTTATATTTATTATTATTTTTTTTGTATTATTCAATTCATGTAACAAATTCTATTTAAACCTTTTCAATAAAAGTTGTGACTTGAACCAAATTTTGATTTTGGAGTCGCAGATTTACAATTCTTGTAAACAAAAGCACGGCTATTCCTTACCTAATATCTTATAAATTTTTATTTTACATAGACTGATATATACGCAGACTTGTTTTGTAATTAGCTGCAGCCTTATGACCAAAGTTACACAAAGTGGTTGCCTACTTTTTCTAAACTCAAAAAAAATTTCATCCAAACAATCGATACATTGAACCAACTATTCTACAATTTGATGGCAAAATAACTGGAACTAACATCCAAGTTATAAAAACAACAAGACTTCTATTGAAACTTTGAATAGGATTTATAACAGTATATTTATTGTTTGTATGCATATACCTATAATACAACTGTTATCAATAATTTATTTAGTCATTACCCATTTTAATCATGTCTGGATCCAAAGCACTTGATTCAGAACAGTTTGCTAAAAAGTTGAGCAACAAGGTTGCTGCAAAATTAGCAGCAGCTTCTGCAACCGAGAAACCTTCAACACCGTCAAACAAGTCGAAAAAAGGAAAATCAGACAAGAACGGTGCTAAAGACAAAAAGGATACCACAAAAGTTGAAAAAAAACCATTTGGAAACAACAACTTTAACAAAGGTGGCAAGCAGGAAAAGAACAAAAGTGTTGTTAAAAACTCTGATAAAAAGCCTGCTGATAATAAGAATAAAGATGCTGATTTAAAAAAGGAAGTCGGCGATTTGATTGATTCATTAGGTTTTGGAAACAACGATTCAACTTCCAAGCCTGTTAGAAAAAACGAAAATACCAAAAACTCCAACAAAAAGAAAGGTAAGAAGGAAACTTCAAGCAATCAACAGCAACAGCAACAGCAACAACAAGGGAAGAACAAGAAGAATGATTCAAAGTTTGAAAAGGGTACTAATAACAATACTGATGCTACTCAAAAGTTTGACAAGAAGGACAAAAAAGATCGCACTAACAAGCGTGACAACAATACCAATAACGATTCGGACAAACCTAAAGGAGGCGCTCTTAAAGAAATTGATACCATTGTCACATCTTTGGAACAAACTTTTGAGGACGACAACTCATCTTCTCTTCCTCCACTGACAAACAAACTCCATGAACAAAACAAGCCCATGTTTGAGCCCGTCACTGAATGGTATGAGGTCAATACTACCAGCGATGGAACTGAAATTTCTTTTCCTACTACAGCTCCTGAAGTTCCGCTTTCTTCTAGTCGCATTTCCGCTTTGCATTCTCAGGCAAAAGTCTTGTTGACTCGCGAAAACGAACTTTTTATTCACGAAGGAAACAAGTCATCTTCTCAAAAACAGTTTTTGTCTCAACTGCTGACTGGCGGTACTCTTTCTGATAAAATCTCTGCTTATACTCTTCTTGTTCAAGAGTCGCCTCTTCACTCTATCAAGTATCTTAATGCATTGCTCAGTTTGTGTCGCAAAAAGTCTCGTGGTAACGCACTTCATGCTATTGGTGCCTTGAAGGATATGTTTGTTAATGGTGTTCTTCCTGATCGAAAGCTTAAATATTTCAAGAACCAACCAACATTGTCCAACAAAACACCTACAGAAGTGCTTGTGTTGTGGGCTTTTGAAGACTGGCTTAAACAATTTTTCTTTTCTCTTGTTCAGATTCTTGAAATCTTGTCGCATGACACTGTTACTTATGTTCGTATATCTACTGTTGACCACGTTCTTGATCTTTTGAAATCCAAGCCTGAACAAGAAGCAAATTTGTTGAGATTAGGTGTCAACAAACTTGGTGACAAGGATAAACAAGTTGCTTCCAGAGTTTCGTTTCTTCTTCTCAAGATTGAAGAAATGCATCCTGCTATGAATGCAGTCATTGCATCCTCTATTTCTGAACTCATTTTCCGTCCAGGCAGCGATTACCATGCCCGATACTATTCTATCATTACTCTTAACCAAACCATTTTGACTCACAAAAACAAGGCTGTTGCCAACACTCTTATCAGAACATACCTTTCATTGTTTGAACTTTTATTAAGCGAGTCTAATCGTGATAAGAAAAAGGGAAAAGATGACGAAGAAGAAAAGCCTAAAAAGAAACTTAGACACAAGCATCGTGTCAAGGGACAACAGGCTCGACAAACGCCTGTCAAGACTTCTGAAGCTGCTAAAGAAGAAGAATTTGATAAGCTTATTTCTGCCATTCTTACCGGTATGAACCGTGCTTATCCATTTTCTGACCTTCCTAAAGACGTTTTTGAAACTCATATGAATACAATTTATCGTGTCACACATTCTGCCAACTTCAATACAGGTGTCCAGGCTTTGATTCTTCTTTTCCAAATGACACAAGCAGAAAGCAAGCTTTCTGACAGATTCTACAGAACTCTATATGAATCATTGTTGGATCCTCGTTTGACAGTTTCTTCTAAACTTAGACTTTATTTGAACTTGATGTTTAAGGCTCTTAAGCAAGACACCAACAAAGCTAGAGTTAAAGCTTTTGCTAAGCGTTTGGTGCAAGTTGCTAACCATTGGATCAACATTGGTATTATTGCTGGTGTTGTGTTTTTGGTGGATGAGCTTAAGAAGGCCGATCCTTCAATCATGAAGTCTTTGACTGATGATAGTCCAGTACTTGCTGCACTTGAAAAATCACAAAAAACAGAAAAGACTGAAGAAAAGAGTGTTGAAGAAGAAATTCTTGACAAGTATGATGGACGCAAAAGAGATCCTATCTTTGCCAGCGCCGAAAACACAAAGATTTGGGAAATTGTTCCATTGTTACAACATTTCCATCCAACAGTTGCATTTTATACTCAACATTATCTTGGTCTTGCACCAGAAGGTGCAGCCAAACCTATTCAGCCAGATCTTAATTTGTACACTTTGAGTCATTTCCTTGACAGATTTGTTTACAGAAATCCCAAGCAAAAGGTTGTTACTCGAGGTACCAGTATCATGCAACCTCTTGCTGGTTCTGATCCTACTGGTCTTGTATTCACTGCATCTGGCAATTACGGTCTTGACACATCCGAATCCGGTTTCGGATCTATGCCAGTCAACGTTGCTGATTGGAAGAATATGCAGATTGACGACGTTTCAGCTGGTGACCGATTCTTTTACAATTACTTCAACATGGTTCAACAAAACAGAAAGGAAGCTCCTAAAAAGAGTTCTGGCAAAGATGATGAGTTGGATCTTAATAGTGAAGATGCTGAAAAAGAAATTTGGAAGGCTTTGGTTAACTCTAATCCTAGTATTGAAGATGGAGGTGATGTTGATTCTGATATTGATTTGTCAATGTCT
The DNA here is from genome assembly GCA_030570155.1 of Magnusiomyces magnusii. NCBI lineage: Eukaryota > Fungi > Ascomycota > Dipodascomycetes > Dipodascales > Dipodascaceae > Magnusiomyces > Magnusiomyces magnusii. Next base: position 16,356 of record JAJLVH010000748.1, read on the forward strand.
GATATGAGTGACGATGACGATGATGATGAATTAGCTGCTTTACAAGCACTTGGTGATGACGATGATGATGATGATGATGATGATGATGACGATGACGATGACGATGACGAAGATGAAGAAGCTGGATTTTTCAAAGGATTGGAAGATAATGATGACGCTCTTGGAAGTGATGATGAAGTTCCAGTTAGCGATGATGATGACGAGAATAATGGTGACTTTGAATCACAATTTGAAAAGGCTTTGGCTAAAGGTAAAACCAACAAAAGAGCTCGTGAAGAAGAAGATGAAGGTGATGACCAAGAAAAGGCCAAGAAGGCTAGAAAGGCTGAAAAGAAAGATAGACGTAAGAAGCTTAAGGAATTGCCATTATATGCTTCAGCTGATGATTATGCTCAATACATGTCTGATTAAAATTAACTTTGATTGAGTGTGGTTTTTTTTTGTTTATTGATTTGTGTTTATTAAAAAAAAAAAAATTTAAAATATTTTGAAATATATATTGTACATTTGTAATAGAAATTGAATTATTGTGAATTTGAATTCCTAGTTGACGATGTTTTTTTTTGTAAATGTGAATCAAGGTTTGGTGTTACGACGAATCCATGTATTGGATTTTTCAGATCTACTACCCAATTGACGAAAAAGAAGCAACTAAAGAACTTGGTTATCTTTCTCAAAAAAAAAAAAAAAAAAAAAAAGGATTACCCAATTTTTAGCACATTTCTTAAAGAAATTGCTCCACAAGTATGTACTTTTGAAAAAGAATTTAAGTTTACTTCTCAATACTTTTTTTTTGTTCTCAGAAATATTTCAACAGCGGTCGCAGTTCTCAAGAAGCTCAACATTTTGCTGTGCGTGAATATATAAAATTGATATATATATATACCACTATTGAAAAAAAAACGCAGACAGAATTTCAAAACAAGAATGTGATACAAAGATTTCAATATTCATTTCGCTTGCTGAAAGAGTAAATGGTGCAGTTACTTTTGGACCAAAATCCAATTTGATCAATTTACAAACGAAAAAAGAATTGAATGCTTCGTTATTAAAGGCCGCCGTGACAAGATCAAGAAGCTTATTGATTTCAACGGTTTCTTATGATAAAACTGTTATATAAACCTCTCAACATGAACATAGACTATTTGAAACAAAAAGAACTTTTGTAAACTTGTCCAAAACTGAAATGCAAGCTCTTAAAAAAAAGAAAATGGAATTATGATCTTTATACAACTGAATCCATTTTTGTTCCAAAGAATTGAAAAAATAAAATATAATTTATTGAATTTGTTGATTTGTGTTTGCTAATTGTGTCTTTCATATTAGAATTGAAAAATTCATCATTTTATCACTTTTCATTGGTTAAAAAAACAAAAATACAAATTCATATTACGACAGATTATGGTTTCACTAACGTCGAAATCTCATTAAACTTATCAATGAATATGTCAGTTTAAATACTTGTTACCGTTGTTCAAAATAAATAAATCAATTGAAAATTTTCACTTTTCACATTAATTTTTAAATAAATAAAAAATTTCTATTCTTCAGTTTTTACCTTTTTTAAAGGCGGAGTCAAAATTTTGGTATCCTTTTTAATTTCATTTAAACTGTTATCTTCATCAACACTTTTTTCTTTTTTAATTTTGATGGTATCATTCATAGGCTTTTTTTCCAAAGACGTCACAAGACTTTCATCCAAACTTCTTTTTCTTGTCGGCAAATCAACTTGTTTCGTTTCATTGTTATTCTTTTCCACCTCTTTAACCTTTCTCTTTTTCTTCAACTCCATCAATTCAATCGAAATACTTTCACATTCCTGTTTCTCTTTTGCCAGCTCATCATGTACAGACTCCAATTCACGTTCAGAGTCCACCAAACTTTTTTCCAGCTCGGAAATCCGGTCCCGCAACTGTTTTTCGGTCTGAGTAATTAAGAGCTCGCTCTGCTTGACTGCGTTGTCTAACCTTGTTTGCGCATTGGTTTCGGATTGTTCAAGTTCGGAAACCCGTGTACGTAATAGATCGTTGACGAGTTCAAGTTCGGAAACTCGTGTTTCTAATAATGAAGCAGAAGAAGAAGAAGAAGAAGAAGAAGA
>JAJLVH010000749.1:0-18213 GCA_030570155.1 Magnusiomyces magnusii
AAAACAATAAATGTTGCAGACTTGGAGATTCGAACGCAAAACATCCAATTGTGGTCAAGCGTTGTTTACAAAATTCGAAATATCAATGCAAGAAATGAAAATTCATTGAATGTGAATGAACATTTGAAAAAATAAAAGCAAAAAGCTAGACTTTATTGCAAGACCAGATATAACCAATTTTCAGCAAAGCTCTGCAATATGTGTAAATGTGATTTATTTGTATGCTGTAGCTTATATTGAAGTTTTTGAAAACATTCGTATTAGTTTAAGCATGGTTTTTATGAACCGGGTGCAATAATTTAGTATTCAGAACCACTCAAATAGAATAACAGTTGAAATATGATGACTATTTTTTTCAATATGAAGAAAATATACTTCTATGTAGGAATTTGTTTCAGACGAAAGCATGTTCTATTAACAATAAATGGCATGAACAATATATTCGGCATTGAAAGTTCACTGAAAAACAGAAATCTTAAAGATATATTCTTGTACAATATGCTTGTTTATAATTCATAAGATCAATTATTATTGACTTGATTGTTTTTCACACTCTATTTTCCTTTGTATCTGTTTAAGAATTGATAACTTGTATAATTACGAAACTTTGACTTGAATAAAATTTTTTTATCATTTTCTAGGATTCATTATTTTCGACCAACTTTTGTGTGTGTGTGTGCGAAATATCATTTTGTCAATATTTTTTGAACATTTTTTGAACATTTTGACATTTTATTTTTTATAAATTAAAAAATCAATTGAAAGAATCAAAAATATCGAATTTTATATATCGACGCTTTTTAGTTTTTTTTTTTTTTTTTTTTTTTTTTTTTTTTTTTGAATATTGAAAAAATCAAAAAACGTTAATTTCGATTGGAATTTTTAGAATTCTTGAAAATTTTATTTTATTTTATTAATTTAGATAAATCTATTTGTCACTTTTATTATTGTTTCTTTTAAATACACCACTTAATTACAAAAAACAAAAACAATGGCATCTGCTGTTTATTATAAATTCAAATCTCAAAAAGAACCTTCTCGCGTTCTTTTTGAAGGCACTGGAATTTCTGTTTTTGATTTAAAAAAGGAAATTCTTCATGAAAACAAATTGGTAGAAACAGCAAGTAACTTTGATTTGGAAATTTCAAATCCTGATACCAAAGAAAGTATGTGTATTTTTGACTTATTTTATTAATGATATTTACAAGTAACTAACTTTTTTTTCTCCAGAATATGACGACGACTCTGAAATTATTCCTCGTTCAATGTCAGTTTCAGTTAGAAGAATTCCAGCCATCCGACCTGGTAAAGGAACTGCAATCAATTACGTCAACGGGACTTTATCTCTGGCGACTCCTCCAACTTCTTCAACTACTCGGCGTGATCCTTCTAAATCCATTCCCTTGGCTGAAGGCGCTACTGAAGAAGATATGATCAACGCCATGTTTGAAACTCAAGGTGAAGAATGGAAAAAAACACAAGAACGTATGGCTACTGCTGAAAGAATTTATACTCGTCCAAACCCACAGTTCAATAAAGGTACACCTGGGCCTGGATACGTTTGTCTCAATTGCGGCAAAACTGATCATTTCCGTGCAAACTGTCCCTTAGGTCCTGATCGTCGATACAAGCCCACAACTGGTATTCCTCGTAGCTTTTTAAAGACTGTCGAAAAGCCAGCTGATGACGAAACTGGTACTTTTATGGTCAATGGTGATGGCCAAGTAGTTGTTGCAATGGCTGACGAAAATTCTTGGAAAACGTTTCAAAGTAAGGCCAAGAAGGGACAGTTGATGCATGAAAAACCAGACGATCCTGAACTTGAAGATCCCATTTCTCACCGTTTGTTGGTCAACCCTGTCAAAACTCCATGCTGCGGAACTACATATTCTGAAGATCCCATTCAACAAGTTCTTTCAGATTCTGGAGTATGTCCCAAGTGTGGTGCCGAAGTTTCGTTAGACCAGCTTGTACCAGATAATGATATGATTGATAAATTGCGAGCATACAAAACCGCAAAAGAACAACAAAGATTACAAGAAGAAGAAGAAGGTATTGAAAACAACTCTGATAGTTTGAACACCAATGATACCCATAAAACAACAACCACTACTACCACAACAGTTTCACCTCCTACTAAAAACAAAACACCTGAGTCTACTGAAGATGAGGAAAAAGAAACTTTGGACACCAAGAAACGGAAATTTTCAGAAACTGAAGAAGCGGAAGATAAAAAGAAAGAAAATGATAAAGATACTGAAACCAAAAAAGTAAAGACAGAAGAAAAAGAAGAAAAGGAAGAAGAAAAAGAATCTAATCAAGTTGAATCAAAAAAGGTTGATGATGATAAAAGTGAAGACAATACCAACACGAACAACATGAATACTAACAACAACTTTGGAAACCAATGGGATGCTTCAAATATGAACAACATGATGCCATTTATGGGAGGCATGCCTATGATGCCAGGAATGCCAATGATGCCGGGAATGCCAATGATGCCAGGGATGCCGATGATGCCGGGAATGCCATCCTTTATGAATCCCATGATGATGATGCCTAACGGAATGCCATATATGGGTGACAATTCAATGATGTACAATAACAATAATACCAACAATTACAACAACAACAACAACAATGGCAACAACAATAGCAATGGCAACAATGGCAACAATGGCAACACTAATGGAAACGATTACAACAACGGATACCGAAATAGTCGTCGAAAGAATTACAACAGAGGACGATCTGCCGACTTTCATGTTCTTTAGACATAAATACGAATTTGTACATACAACTAGTTAATATAAACACAAAACAGAATGATTAACTTGGCCGTTTCCACGTCGCTCGTAAGCCCGTTTTTGATAGACTTAATCTGGGGTACTGGCACGTCGCTGGTTGCACGGCTGACGCGGCCAAGGGTCTTGTGTGTTTGCCGTGTTTTGGTTTCGCAAAGCGGGTGGCTGGTCGCTATGGAGAAAGCAGGCACAGATTGCCCTAACCCACGAGTAAACGGCCTATTACGGTGGGTTAATCCCAGTAGTTGCATGTCACGTTCTTTGTGTCGCAAACGCAACTGCGCCAGAACCGCAAGACGCATTTGTTTCCGTTTCGCACTTTAACTGATTCGATTTGGTTAACTGCCATTCACACGCGCTGACTGACTGATTGCCCATCGAGTGTCGTTCCGAGCCCAGAAACCAGGCAAATGTCCCCAAAAGTCATTTGAAGCGGCTTTGTTGTTATTATTGTTGCCTTTTTTTTATACTTTACCACCAAAAAAAAAAAAAAAACACACACAATTTGTTTATTCAATCCATCAACTTTTATCAATTTTATATCCATGAGCAACCACGTCCGTAACTCGAGCACGTCGCAAGACGATCGTGTTATTCAAGACATCCAAAAGAAAATCCTTCGCGAAAAAGGAATCGCTCAAGGCGCCGTTGCTTTGAAGAAATCCACCACCAACATTAGCGTCCAGCAAAAGTGTGACACAAACATTCGCGAAGCTCGAAAAAACATTGAATATTTAGAAGAACGTCTTCAACAGCTGACCATTCGAAAACGTAACTCGATCATTGCTCAAGGTTCAAATACGTCTCCCGATTCCAGTCTTTCCTCGAATCTGTCGGCTTTACCTTCTAGTTCTTTATCATCAAATCCAAGCCAAAATCCATTGAATCCTCCTTCTGTTAGACCAAACTTTACGAGACTCGATCTTATCAAATATGATACTCCTTATTTGGGTCCTCGTATCCAACTCATGCTTCAACAGCTCGAGTTTAAACTCAGCGTCGAAAACAAGTATCAAGAAGGTATTGACAAAATGATTAGTTTATACCAAATGGAAGGCGACAAGCGCAGCAAAACTGAAGCAGAATCAAAGCTTTTAGAAAGCACACAAAAAATCCAGCTTTTGACCAAATCTTTGAAACGATATTCTGATATGCATATTGATTTTGAAGAAGATTTCGGTGAAGATGAAAGTTTGGTCCATGCAAATCTTAGACGCCCTCTTACTGGTAAACTCCATATTGCTTGTCATGAAGTTAAAGATGCTGATCATTATGCTACTGCTCGTCCTACAAGACTTCCTGAATCATTCATCACTATTAAAGTAGAAGACCAAACACGCGCAAAAACTCGGTATTCCAGAAACGATCACTGGTCTGATGGCTTTGATTTCATGGTGGATAAAGCCAATGAAATCGAACTCGTTCTATATGACCGCTCTGGCGATAAGGATTGCCCAGTTGCTCTTTTGTGGCTTAGAATTTCTGACATTGCTGAAGCAATTCGTCGAAAAAAAGTTGAACAAGAACTTAATCCAGGCTGGGTCAGTGCCTCAAAAGTTCAATCCAATTCTCATTTTCATTCTTCTTCTTCTGCTGCCTCAACTACTGCTAATGCTGGCACTAGTGGTAATCATACTGGTGGCAATTCAAGTGGCCCCCATGGCCACAAGTCTTCAGGAAGTGTGGCTTATAATACTCCTAATAATGCCCTTTCTAATAATGCAAACCAGAATGCAAAAAATATCACAATTGATGCTTGGTTCGTTCTTGAACCCGCCGGAAGAATTCGTCTCACTTTGGGCTTTGAAAAAACAAACCGTGGCCCTCGTCACGAAAACAATGGTGGTCTCGGAAGACAAGGTGCTATTCGTCAGAAGAAGGAAGAAGTCCATGAGATGCATGGCCACAAGTTTGTTCAGCAAAACTTTTACAGTATTATGCGCTGTGCCTTGTGCGGTGATTTTTTAAAGTATTCTGGAGGATTCCAGTGTTTGGACTGTAAATACACTTGCCACAAAAAATGTTACCCCAAGGTCGTTACCAAGTGTATTTCTAAAGCCAGCACTGAAACTGATCCAGATGAAGAAAAGCTTAATCATCGTATTCCTCATCGCTTTGAGCCTGTGACAAACATGAGTGCAAACTGGTGTTGTCATTGTGGTTACATGCTTCCTCTTGGAAAAAAGAATGTTCGCAAATGCACAATGTGTGCTCTTACTGCTCATGCTCATTGTGTTCATTTTATACCCGACTTTTGCGGCATGTCACCAGAAATGGCTGGTAGAATCATTGCTGAAATCAAGCATACCAAAACCAAACAGGCTCATCAAAAGTCTGGTAGTGTTGGAACCATTCCAATTTCTCCAGTTGCTCCTATTGCTCCCCGTCCTCAACAACAACAACCATATGTTTCGCCTCAAACATCTTCTCCGGTTCATGCACCACCTCTTTCTCATCCTGGATCTGGTCCCACTCAAAACTTTCATCAACAGTCTTATAATCAACCACCTGCAAAACAACAACCACCTTCTTCTTTGGAAACCACTTCTCCATACCAACAACTCCCACACCCAAGTTCACCTTCTCAAAGTGGTTACTACCAGCACCAAGCTGGCGATGTTTCTCCACCAAAAACTTCATCGCCAACTCCATCTCAACGTGCTCCTGTAAAGAGAAAAGATGTTGGAGTTCCAGGCCGTTCACCATCACCACCCAAATTTGGTTCTTCGTCTGATGTGTCTCTTGATCCATCCAAGAGTCAAACAGATTCTTTTGCTACAACTGAGAGTACAGTTAATCCAGTACCTCGATTATCTCCTCAGCAGCATGATCCAAATAAACTGAATTCTCAATTCGTATATCAGCAGCCGTCTCAACCAATCCAATCATACCCATCAACTCAAACAATACCATCTCCACAACCCCAAAAGATTATTCAACCTACTGCTGAAAAAGTAATTATTTCATCCCCACAAAAGTCTACAACTAATCCTTATGGTTTGGATCCTAATCAAGCTTTTGTTTCTCCAGAGTTGTCCATTACACCTTCAACTCCACCATCTAATCATTTGGATTCTGGTTCGACTACCAGTAACCGTCTTTCTACTCAATTGTCACCAGCACAACAACAAGAGCAACAAGAAGAGCAAATCAAACAGTACCAACATCAATTACAAAACCAAAACAAACAACAAGCGTCTCGCAGACGTAAAGTTGGTCTGGACGATTTCAACTTTTTGTCAGTTCTTGGAAAAGGTAATTTCGGTAAAGTCATGTTGGCTGAGTCTCGGCGGTCTAAAAATCTTTATGCCATCAAGGTTCTGAAGAAAGATTTCATTATAGAAAATGACGAAGTTGAAAGCACGCGATCGGAAAAGCGAGTATTTTTGATTGCCAATAAAGAAAAGCATCCGTTTTTGCTGAACCTTCATTCATGTTTTCAAACAGAAAATCGAGTTTATTTTGTGATGGAATATATCAGTGGTGGAGATTTGATGTGGCACATTCAACAAAACCCATTTACGCCGCGAAGAGCACAATACTATGCAGCAGAGGTTTTGCTTGCGTTGAAATATTTCCACGAAAACGGTGTCATTTATCGAGACTTGAAGCTTGACAACATTTTGCTGACACTTGAAGGACATATCAAGATTGCAGACTACGGGTTGTGTAAAGAAGAAATGTGGTACGGGAACACAACAGGTACATTCTGCGGAACACCCGAGTTTATGGCGCCCGAAATTTTATCTGAACAAAAGTACGGAAGAGGAGTTGACTGGTGGGCCTTTGGAGTTTTGATATACCAAATGCTGCTGGGCCAGTCGCCGTTCCGCGGAGACGACGACGACGAAGTGTTTGACGCAATTCTATCAGACGAGCCTTTATACCCCATCCACATGGCCCGCGACTCGGTTTCCATTCTACAAGGCCTGCTGACCCGCGATCCGGCCAAACGGCTGGGCTCGGGCCCGGACGACGCCAAGGAAATCATGAACCACGCGTACTTTCATAGCATCAGCTTTGACGACATTTATCATTGCAGGATCCCGCCGCCGTTTATTCCGCACATTGAGTCGCCGACGGATGTCAGAAATTTCGATCAAGAGTTTACCTCGGAGGTGCCGGCCCTCACGCCAGTCAATAGTATGTTGACGTCGGATATGCAAGAAAAGTTTAGAGGCTTTTCGTATCTGAGTAACAATGATGTTTAAACGAAAAGGGTTAAATATGAAAAGAACAAGAATATATGAATACGAAAGAAGGAATGGTTTTTTTTTTTTTTTTTTTTTTTTTTGGCTATGTTTACGTACAATTAAAATATTTATTTTATAAATTAACAAGAAAAATTAAAAATTAAATACACATCCAATATACAAAAATCATTAAACCTTTATTTTCATATATAATTATTTAAACCTCCAAAACCGCCATTATCAATTATTATCAATTAAAAAACATCAAATCACCAACTTAAGCCCAGTGGCCGGATTGCCTACAGTCGTAACCTTTGTGATTGTGCAAAGTTCACCTTTCACGCTCTCGTGATACTTGGCCCCAGTAAATGGATCACTAACCGTTGGCATGCCCCCATAAATCGGCGTCAAGGTAGCAGGACAGATTTCAAACTCCGCAAACTGGTCATAGTCCACATCGACAGCATCACGCAACGACTTGTCTGCCCGTTCCTTAATGCTCTTTGCCTTTTCGGCGTGTTTGCTGTGGCTGCCGACAAGTTTCAAAAACTTTGTTGCAAATGCGGATGCGGATGCAAAGTTCTTGTGATTGAACGATTCAACCATGGCAACGCGGAGTGGGATGAATGCATGCTGAGATTCGAGCTTGGGCTTCGTAAAGTATGCAGCAAGTTCAAGACGGCGTTTGGTATCGCTGACGGGTATGGCTCGTCGTGCAAGTTCGATTGTAAATGCAAGAATGTATTCTTTACAAATTCCAACTATCCGTTTGCATTCAGCAACTTGTGCTTGTGAAGTGACCGCAAGTGTGGCAATGGTGTAAAGAAGTTGTCTAAACAAGTCAATAGCATGTTCTGGCTTGTTTTGCATAACTGCCTTGAAAGCTTCTTGAAGAGTAGGCTTCAAGCCTTCGTAACCAGGAATAACAGGCAATGTCTTTTGGGGATTAGACTCATTCAAACTTCTTCTAACATAATATGGAAGTGGGGGAAGGTTATCTGAGGCTGTAAGATAAAGCTTGGAAGATTGATAAATTTCCAAAAATCTGCTTTTAAATGGTGCAAGATTGGTAATACCAAGTTGACGATTAAGTATTTGGGCAGCAGTATCAAAAGAACCTGCTGCAATGTGATCAGCAGCAAGTGGTGAGTTTCTGGCCCATAATTCAACTTCAGAAACGCCAGGTTCGGCAGGTCCTGCTTCTTCTTCTTCTTCAACTTCAATGTCTTCAGTATCAAGTCCCCAAGCATCTTCTTGAATATCATCGTCATATGCATCAAAAGTATCATCATCAATGACATCATGAGTGATATCTTCGCTAGCATCGTTATATTCCTCTGGTTCTTCAAGAGAAAGGTTGTCAACTTGACCAAGAATAGCTTGCTCAAAGAATGAAAGAGAAGTTTCTTTGAGAGGCCAGTTGATGCCAACCATCGAGTTAATGACAGCAGGAGTGGATTGGTCATGAGAAACATCATTAACTTCAACATTAATTTGACTTGGATCAATTCCAGAGTTGACAACAATTTCTTGAGCAAGCTCTTCAAGACCGTTACTCTTAGCAAGAGCATAAGCCAAAGGCTCCATACCGGCAGCTCTCATAATTTCAATACGACCTTGAACATCGTTAAGATAAATTTGAGATGTAAATTGAGCATTAACATCACCACGTTGGGTTGCAATCATTTCCATCTTTTTAAGGTTATCAACATTACCAGTGGTAAGATATAAAAATGAAAGCTTTTCGAATTGAGAAAGCTTTTGATAACAAAGTTCCGCAATTTCATGGTTACCTTGGGAAAGAGCATTTTCGCCCAATATCCGCCAAATGTTGGGTTTAGCAAGCTCAAGAGCTTCCTCTAAAGCAACTTTCAAGTTTCCGCACTTAATTGCCAAATCAAATCTAGTTTGTGGGTCTTGAACAAATTGTAAAGCAATTTCGGCATATCCCTTTTGTTGAAGATACCCGATAATGTTTTGACCAACAAGGTTAGAACTCTTGATAAGACGAAGAACTTCGTGAAAGTTCTTGTTGAGTAAAGCGCGCTTGAAACGGTATTCAGTAGGATCAATTTCAATCATTTCGACAGTACCGTCACGAGTAACAACACAAACCATGCTGCCCTTTACTCTAATGAGGTATACAGTGTTTTCTAAAGTCTTGAGAATACCGTGGTCACCATTGAGTAAACTGTACTTAAGATGGTTAAGGGTAGAATAAAGCAAAATACCGGAATCATCCCAGACTGCACTCTTGATACGAATAGTTTCATGAAGAGAAGCAAGAACTTCAAGTTCACGGGTAGCAATAGTAATTTGGTGTTTTCCAATAAGAGCAACATGACGGCCATCATTAGACCAAGAAACATACTTGACACCGCTGATGGGAGCTTCAGCAACCTTTTTCTTTTGTTGGATATCAAAAAGTGCAACTGAAGTGCTGCCGAGTAAAAGAACAAGACCAGGACTGGCGCTAGCAATATCTTTGGTAACAATTGGAAGACTAATAGTCTTGGTAACGGCATTGCTCAAATCACGAATTTCAATGGTTTGGTCGGCTTTTGAAAAGACAGCAAATCTAGAAACACTAACAAAAATGGCTTGATCACCGGGGTTGACAAATGCTTTTTCAGGCTCAATTGCACTCGAAGTTTCATCAGGAAGATAAACAAGCGCGTAAATGTTGGATTGGTTTTGTTGGGTAGTGACAAGAAGAGAACGTTCCATCTTGTTGTAAGAAATGCTTCTGATTGGAGTCCATGGGTCGCCGATTTTTTTTAACGAAAGTTGAGGAAGAGATCGTTGTTCGGAAGCAAAATCAAAAGACATGACAGTTTTGTCCTTGGTAACAAAGTAAAGATTGTTTTGGCTGACAATGCTAGCAGGTCTTTCGCGTTCAAGCTTGAAAACCATGACACCGCTATCATGAGCAGCAGCAAAAAGGTTAATGTGAGGATGAGCGGCAATATACCAAAACTTGTCATTGTCGCGCTTAAACTGTTGGATAGGGGTACGTTTGTTAAGATCCCATGTTCGAATGGTTTTGTCTTCGGAAACAGAAATGATCATATCTCTGTAAGGATGGAAAAGACAGCAGAGAATGTTGTTTGTGTGACCTCTACAAGTATCGATTTCCCAAGCTTTTGTTTCACTCATTCTCCAAACCTTGAGAAGACGATCATCACCACCGGAAACAATCAAAGGAAGGGTAGGATGGAAAGAAGCCCAATTGACACCTCTATCGTGCCCTTCAAGAACAAACTTGACAATAGCGTCGGTATTACCAAAGATATCCTGTTGTTGAGCAGCGCTTGCTCTAGCAAGTTGGTCTTCAAAAGCGGTGACGGATTGAGTAGGAGCCGAATGTTTTTTTCTAAGACCTGAGATATCCCAAACACGAACGGTTTGATCGAGAGAAGCAGAAACAATGAGATCTTCTTTAGGGTGGAACTGAGCACAGAGGACGTAATGGTTGTGACCAGTTAAACAAGCGATTTCTTGTCGATTTTGCCAATTCCAAATGCGAATAGTTTGATCATCAGAAGCTGAAACAATCCAAGGAAGATCGTTATGGAAAAAAACGGTTCGAACGTAATCCAAGTGGCCAGTTAAAGTAAAGAGAAGTTTTCGAGTTTGTAAAGACCAAACCTTGATTGTATAGTCGTCACCGCAAGAAACGAATAAAGGTTGAGTTGGATGAAAATCGATACCACGAACAGGACCGTCATGACCTTCAAAACGATCAATAAGAGTTCCCATTCGGTAATCCCATAATTGAATTGTTGATGAATGAAGAGAAACAAGGATCCATGGTCTTTTAGGGTGAAAAGCTACACCCTTTGCACGAGAAGACTTGGATTCAAACTAATTATAGCGACAGTCAGAAACAGAACAATCAGCTAAAGTTATCATGAATGAACATACCTTTGTCAACATAGCCATGATGAACAAATCTTTAACGTCAAAGTTTTGGGAAAAAGGGTTGAAGAAAAGGACAAAATGTGTTTTTTTGTGGTGGCGACGTTGATTTTTTTCGATTTGTTGCCAGCGAAGCAGCGTTTTTGTTGTTACACGGCGTGAAATTTAAGGGTAGCTGTAACAAGACATGTGACTTAACTAAACTGAATCGGTTAAATTGATTGGTTACCCTGATCAAGAAAAAATTACGTAATGAAGCAAATTTTTATTTTTCGCCTTTTTCAATTTTTTCAATTTTTCGAATCGCTTGTGAAGCATCGATTTTTGTCAAAAGTTGAAATAAAAAGAAAACTCAAAAAATGGCGCTTTCTCTCGAAACTTCTAAAAAGGCAGCCGAGGCTTTAATTGAACACTCAAAAAGTCTTGAAAATCAAAATGACGAGACTTCAAATACCAAAAAAACACAGCTTCTTACAGATTACGCTGATGAAGACCATACTATTCCTTTAGACACTATTGATCTTGTCATGACTACCAAAAAGTTTGTTTCTGATAAAAAGAGCATGAACCCAGTCCAAGTTCCTATTTCTAATTCGTTCCTTGGTAAAGCATCATCGGATTCAGTTCCACTTTCTATTTGCATCCTTGCGCGTGATGTTTCTAATGTTGCTGATCCCGTTGCTTTTTATCAAAAAGCTATTGTTGAAGCTACTGCCAATGAAGAGAACGCATTACAAATTCTTGAAACTGAACAAGAAAAACAGCCACAAAGCGAAACTATTGAGTCTAACAAAAAGAATAAAAAAACCAACAAAAAGAAACCTAATACCCAAACTAAAGAAAACAAAAGTATACCTTTAAATGAGCTTGCTAAAATCCATGTTGATCGGGTTGTTACTTTTACTGAATTAAGAAATGAATATAGACCATTCCAAGCTCGCAGACAATTAATTTCAGAACATGATATCTTTTTTGTTGATAGTGCTTTGGCAGATGCCGAAGATGGATTGTTGTTACCTAAAATTTTGGGCAAGACGTTTTATAGTGCAGCTAAAACTGTTCCTCAACCTATTCAACTTACATCATCCAACAATAACGATGCATTGAAGGAAAAGTTTGTTCAGCTTGCGATTAGAAACAAAGAAAACAACAATAACAATAGCAACAAAAATAAAAAGAAGAATGGAAATTCATCAGATATCAAGACTAGAGAAGCAGCACTCATTGAAGCAGTTGATGCAGACAAGATTGAAAGCACATTTAGTTTAACTAAAACACTCGAAGGTATTTATAAAAGACTTCATGCTACACATTTTATGGTTGCACCAAGTACACAGATCATTACAAAGATTGGAACCACGGCGTTGAGTGGTGAGGAAATTGCACAAAATGTTGCAGACTTTGTTGATTTTATTGTCGAAAAGTCAGGTAACAAATATGTTGGGCAAGGATGGAATAGTATTCGAAACATTAGTTTAAAGACATCTAAAGGACCATCGCTGCCTATTTATATCAGCAAAGTTCTTTATGAAAACGAAGCTAGTGATGTTGTTGCAGATGAATCCGAGTTGGTTGATGGCAACAATAAGAAGGACAAAAAGAAGAGAAATATTTCAGAAGCCAAATTGACGGATCAACGCATTGATGAACTTTTGACAGAAATCGCAGACAAAGAAGAGCTTGAAGAGAGACTTGCAAAGAAGCCAGCTGTTGAAAGCGATGAAGCTGTTGAAAAGAAAGAATAAACCACAAGTTTTCATGTAAATTCAATAGAAGGGAAATATTTTTAATTGTAAATGTTGCAGGTTGAGCAGTCAGCCACCAACCTTGAACCAACCTCGAACCAACCTCGAACCAACCACCAAACCGACCACTCGCCATCACATGAACACCACTTCCCCGCCCTGTCCGTTCTCCTTTTATCGGTTTTTTCACCACCACGTCGCCGGTTTGTTTTAAAGCCGTTTTTCAAACGTTTTCAAACGTTTTTGCACCCTTTAACCATGTTTTTTTGTACCCTTTCGAATTCACACCTTTAAACCTTTTCTATTTAAGCCCTAGAAAAGGCCTTTTTTATTTTTTTTGTTGTTTTTTTGCATCACTTTTTTTGCGTTTTCATGATAAAAGAATAAAAAAGGATAAAAAAAAAGTGTGTTGTGACATAAATAAAAAAAGAAATATATAATCGCATTTGATACGCAAGCTGAACTACTACCATCATCTACAATACCATCTAAATCTGCTATCTACACACTTTTTTTTTTTTTTTTTTTTTAAATCTTTTTTTTTTTTATTTTAATCTCTTGCATTTTCATCCGTCATGAGCCTTGATCTCAGAATCGGAAAGAAATACCGTCTCGGCCGCAAAATCGGGTCGGGCTCTTTTGGCGACATTTATGTTGGCGTCAATGTCATTTCCGGTGAAGAGGTTGCCGTCAAACTTGAGTCCATCCGTGCCCGTCATCCTCAGCTTGAATACGAATCCCGTGTTTATCGTTCTCTTGTCGGCGGTATCGGCATTCCCTTTGTGCGCTGGTTTGGTAGTGAATGCGACTACAATGCTCTTATTATCGATCTCCTGGGTCCTTCTTTGGAAGACCTGTTTAACTTTTGTAACAGAAAGTTTTCTTATAAGACTGTCTTGTTGCTTTCCGACCAACTCATTTGTAGACTTGAGTACATTCACGCCAAGTGTTTTATTCATCGTGATATCAAGCCTGATAACTTTTTGATGGGCCTCAATCGCCGTGGCAACCAAGTCAATGTCATTGATTTTGGACTCGCTAAACGTTATCGTGATACCAGAACTCGTGCTCATATTCCTTATAGAGAACACAAGAATCTCACCGGAACTGCTCGTTATGCCAGTGTCAATACCCATTTGGGTGTCGAACAATCTCGTCGTGACGATATGGAGTCTTTGGCTTATATGCTTATTTACTTCTGTCGTGGTTCTCTTCCTTGGCAAGGTCTTAAAGCAACTACCAAAAAACAAAAGTATGACAGAATCATGGAAAAGAAGATGTCAACTACCTGTGATGTTTTGACCCAAGGACTTCCCTGTGAATTTGGGCTTTTGCTCAATAAAGTTCGATCTTTGAGATTTGATGATAAGCCTGACTATGTAGGTTTCCGCAAACTGATGCGTGATTTGTTTGTCAGATTAGGCTATCGCTACGACTACATTTATGATTGGACTTTGATCAAATACCAAGACCAGCTTTATAGCAAGTCTATCAACGAGGGGAACGAACCTCGTGCTGCTGCTGCCGCTGCTGCTCAACGTGTTTCGGAACTTGCTGCTCATCATGGAATATCTTTGAACAACAGGAATGGAGAAGATTCTAGAGACAGAGATCAAGCTGCCAGAGCTGGTAACCAAGAAGCTGCACTTCCTGCCACTCGTGTTGGCAACTGGAACGACAATGGACATGGAGCTATTGTTGCTGCTGGTAATATCAACAACACTGGTGGCGGTGGCATTGGAGGAGCTGGGGAAAGAGTTGAGGCTTCAAACTACATTGGCAACCGAAATGGAAGCTGGGACGAAGCTTTTGGAAACAATGGTGCGCCTAACGGACCCCATTGATTCAATACTGAACTTGTTTTTTTTTGCTGGCTGCAAATGTATTTATTATGTTTAATTTATGTTAATTTATGTTGATTTATTTTCAAGTCAGGGATGGATGGGAATGAAGTTTCCCACAATACAGCTGGGAATATTGTAGCGGTCTCTTTGGATCGTGAACGAAAAGCAGCAGGCCCGCTTCTTTCGCCCGTCTCGAGCCCTCAGGTTGCAAGACGTCAAGACGGCCTTTTGGGACGAGTCGAACGCAATGCTGCCATACTTTTCCCAGTAGTTGACTGCCGATTCCTCGCTCATGAGCTCGTAAATGGCCAGTTTCCCGTCCCGCAGGTCGTCAACCGAAGCCTCGACCAGCCCCGCAAACTCCTTGTTTCCGCGATATATTTCGCCGGTTCTTCTCCACAAACAAGCAGGAATGGCCATGGAGGTGAAGACGCGATCGTAGTCTAGCAGCATTCGTTCAAACGATTCCTCGACCAGCACCAGATCGACGTCGAGCAGAGACTGGGCAATTGCCCGAAAGGCTGGACGGAACACGCTCAAAGGCTTCAAAATGCGTTTGCGCGACGACTGGTTCATGTAGTTGTCCATGTACTGCTGCAGACGAGCGTAGCCTCTTGCGTAGTTGAATGGCTGGAGAAGGCCGGCGTCGACCTTTGCTCGAATCACTTGTTTCAAGCGCTCTTCGGGCGACACGTCGACTGTGGGATCTGCTGCTGTAAGGAAGAATTTGTCGCGAGCCGAGTCTGAAATCGTGGGGTTGGTGTTATTGTTCAATGGTGGCAATGACGAGTTTGGATTGAAATTTGTCAACGGCCGAATACTTGGAAACTCTGGACTTTCATTGTTGTTATTGTTGTTGCTATTTGGTAAAGAAAACTCCAACGCTTGAGAAAATTTATTGATTTCAGGCGAAAGGTTCATATTTATGTGCGTATTGGTATTAGTGTTTGGATTGTTATCGAGTAATAGCTCTGGTGATTCAATCATGGTAAGAAAGTCGCCAAGTGACGCAAATTCGCTGTTTGCGTGTTCTGAAAAGAACAGGTTTTGGTTGAATTCAGACGTTTGAGAAAGAATGGATTGGGACCCGAACCAATCGGTAAGTGAAGTTTTGTTGTTGATGTTGCTATTGCTTGTTTGATTGAGATCATAATTAGGTTTCAAATCGGGATCCATTGGATTCAAAGAAAAGGACGAAGGCAGAGTTGGAGGTTGTTTGAAAGTAGGCGATTTCAAATCGCTGATTGACTGGTTCCTTGGTTCTAGTTTTTGAAAAACCAAGCTTGATGTTGGAGAACGAGAGGCCGTGAGCACCATTGCAGAAGGTTGATGTGAAGCCGACGGAGGAAGTTCATTGTGTGTGTGTGGAAATTGTGACGATGCTGGCAGCGCCATTGAAGAAGGTAACGAAGCAGATAATGGCGATGTCGATGCCAACGAAGACGGAGATGACCCCGAATTGGCTCGTTTTTTGGACTCGTCGTGGCACAAATGGCCAATGTTTCTGCGAATGCATCGAGTACACGGCCGCTTGTCGTCGCACGTCATATGAGAACGTCGGCAGTAAACACACGCATGGTCAACCTTTTTGCGCCGTTTTTTAGGCGGATCTGAATTTGAATCGGAGTCTTTTGATGGAGCTGAATTGGTATTAAACGAAGACGACAGTGATAAATCTTTTGAAATTGAAGGTAACGAAGAAGAAGCTGACGACGCAAGTAGATCCAAGCTGTTGTTTTCACTTCCATCAACGCCATTTCCAATACCATTTCCACCATTTTCACCATTTTCACCATTTCCAACACCATTTTCACCGCCAAACCCGCTTTTCGACATTTGCTGGTTCAGAGGCGGAAGAACCGGCGACACAAGAAACCCGCCATTACGAACTACACGTCTATTTGCTTTCGTGCTCGTGTTTTCTGGCATTTCTGTTTCCACGTTTGATCTGGTCGACGTGCTTGCTTGTAGCGGCGGAAGAGAAGGTCGCGAGCCATCGGCCATTGTTGCTATGGCGATAATCAGCGAATCTAGATATATCGACAAATCTAGAAATATCGACAAATTAAGAAATATCGACAGACACAAAAACTAAAAATTCAAAATTAAATTAAAAAAAAAAAAAAAAATAGGTTTTTATTGGCTGAAAATTAAATCAAGCCTGCGAGCACGGAAATACGAGAATTGCACGGCGCCGTTTCTGCGGGGAACCGGTTTGCTCCGTGCTTAGTAAGGGTCATGTGGTTTAATTGATTTCGATTAATTGAATTGGTTAAGTAACTAATTAAGCACCGGCGGTCTGCCCGTTTTCATTTTCTGCAGCGCCTTTTGGTCCGTTTGGTCGTCAAAAGCGTCGTTTTGGCCGTTTTGTTCGTCTTCCCATTCTAAAACAATGGTTGGCGTGACCATCACAGGCAAATCGGCTTCTTTTTTGTTTTGCTCAGTAGATTCGTGAAGCGTCATTCTTCTCGTCAACTTGCCCTTATCGTCTTTTCTTGTCGTCACCACCATTTCTTTCGACTCTGTAGGCGAAAGATTGTCGTCTTTGATAGTTTTGATTTCTGTATGGCCTTCGTTGTCTGTGATTGTGGTATCATAGTTGACTTTCTGGCCATTTTTGGTATTGTTGGCGGCTTCTCGTCTTTTCTGAGATTGTTCCAGTTTAAGTAACGCATTTTGGAGAGTGTTGCCAAATTGATCTGAATCTAATTCTAATCCATTAACACTTTTGGTATCGTCGTCATCGTCATCATCATCATCATCATTTCCAGATGTCAAATTTTCAATACATGCATTAACCATTGTATCACCAAACGCATCTTCATTCATATCATCAATATTGTTATAGTCCTTATCAACTATATCAGTTTCATACTGGCTTGCAAGAGTTTTCAAAAGCCCAGGCGGAGGCGTATTGATTCTAGGCGGATCTTCCAACCGCGAAGTCCAACCAACTGGCGGAGACGGTGGCGGCGAAATGAAAAACAACCGTGAGGCGGCTGGCGGTTGTAAATGTGTATCTTGATTCTCTTCGTTTTCTGATGAGTAAAGATGAGTATTTGCATAAAAGTACGATTTGATTTGGTTCCTGTTCTCTTCTTTCTCTCCAGTATCATCACCGTTTGAAAAAACAGAATCGCCATAATCCATCAGCTTTTGTTTGGCAACGATTGCGTCTTCAGGCGACTCAAAAACCACCAAAACTCTTCCAAACGATTTCAACGGCGCCCAATGCACAATAGCAACGTCTTGACCAATTAGCTGGTATAACCGGTCGACGGCTGTTGTATCGTTGGTTTTCGCAATGAAATCCGGTCGTTCAAGACCTGTGATAATGAGGGTATTTGTAGACATTTCTTCTTCTTTTCCTGGTATTCCTGGTATTCTTGATATTCTTGATATTCTTGATATTCTTGATATTCTTGGTTCCAGAAGAAAGAAACGAAACTGCGCGCTTAAATAATTTGCGCCATCAGGGCTGTGCGAGTCACGTGAAATCTACATGGTTTCTGTTTTATTTATTTTTTTTTTATTTTATTAAGAAATATTCAAACAATTGTAAATGAAATTATGAAAAAAACTATGAAAACTTGTTTCTTGGAAGCGAACGTTTGCTCAAAGACGTTTTGACCGGTTTGGGATTCTTTGGTTTCGCTGCTGAGGACTCAACGTCTTCATTTGAAATCAGCTTTGAATCATCAACCTTTGG
>JAJLVH010000750.1:0-18153 GCA_030570155.1 Magnusiomyces magnusii
CTTGCGGGACTTTCTTCTAGAGCTAGAGACAGCTAAAAAAATAGTCAGCATTGATGGACAAAAAGATAAATGAAATACACATAATTTTTGAAAGCCGAAAAAAAAGGCCAATAACTACAATGATCACGGATGAAAAAAAAAAGACAAGCAATCAAGTCAACGGGAGAACGTAACAGAATTTCTTCAGCATTTTGTCAAGTATTTGAAAAATAACAAAATTACATTTCCGAATCAACCAAAGCACATTTTCACAAAATCATACAAATCGTACAATACAATGAATATCCAAGGATTAAGGTAATTTTAAGGTTGGGTACTTTTGTGATGATTTAAAAAAAATTCATTACGTGTGAAATCCCAAAGAATTGCAACAAATAATTTCAAAACGTCGACATATCAAGTCACCAGCACTACTTTAATCAAATGTTTTTTCCATCCTTTTTTTCAATAATTATATGAACTTCATTAATGACATTTATAAGTAGGAATAACATACCAGTGTTAACCTTAGCCATTTTGAATATATGTGAGAAGTCGACGGGTGTTGCGAACAGATGTCGTAGGTGGTCGAGGGAGAGTGACTGTACGAAAATTCTCAAAGGTCAGGAAAAGGCAGAGGGGAGAAAAAAATTTTAGCGCAGTCACACCCACCACTGCTCAGCAGTACGTTACAGATAAGTGACACACTGTGTAACACACATTTAAACCTCAGCTGCTAGCAATTCATGTATGTATGTATACTAGTATCATGTGACTCTTATGGGAACGCAATGTTTTTACCTGCGAAAACGGTTGACAAAAAACAAATGTCACGAGAAATGCAAGCCAGCCTCAGCCGTTACATTACATAGCACAACCCTTAGGGCTAAGCCCTAACTCCAATTATTGGCATGTTTGTGTGTCAACGCCAAAACACAAATGGCAGATTCGCATTGAAAGAAAACCGAATAACTCATGTGGTTGGCATTTTCAAAGCTCAGCTATTGGAATATCTGAAATCTTGAATCGTCAAGTATTTTATTATCATAGAAAATAAAAATGACTATAAAACACAGACAAATACGTGTGAATATTTCAATTAAGCTTTTTTGAATTAAAAAAATCAAGTATTCATTTGGTAACGAAGGTGGTTTAGTCACAGTTTTTGCAACCTGGTAATGGTGGGACATATCGTTTTAATAAAAAGCCCTAAGCTTTTCGGCACCTGCCTCTTGGACAATTCCGATTGGTCGAATTAGATCGAGCAGCCAGTACATATACATGTCAGTACACCGTAGAGCAAAATGGGTGTCTTTTTTTTATATTTATTTTTATTACCAATTCTTTCATTACTACAACGACCAAACTAATCTGGTCGTTTGGAGTTCAGTACATGTCATAAACCCTTTTCATTACTATTGATAATGTTACACTTTATCATTCATATCGAACTGTCTCGAATGAAATGAATTATGTCTGGGGTTTGACTTTTTCATTTTAAACAGATATAACGACATGACATCAATATTTCGTTTGTCCATGTTGGATTTGCTCCAAGTACCTACCTAAAAAGCATGCACATGACTGATTTCTTTTTTATAATCGATTATTAAGGATCTGATACTTATATCTTACTTGGCTCCTCCAACGATAGCTTTCGTTATCCGTTCGGTATTGTGGCAAGCCATGATATATCAGATCACTTCACACAATGTTTAACATCTTCTCTATAAATCCCTTTTTTTTTATCTGTTGGTTTTTGTTTAGTTTTGCAAACCATTTCTTCTTTGCATTCGTTGCCGTCTGTCTTGACTATGGCCTCCTTTTGTCCTCATCTTTATTATGTTGTGTATACGTCGTTTGGCATGGCATTTGCTATTCTCAAGAAGATTGAAGTTTGCTTTTATTTAAATACGTTGGCCTTTCTTTGAACATATATATATATATATATACGCATACGCTTTTCCTTTTTTTAATTGACTATAATGAGCAATTTTCAAACCTGGCTCTCTTTAAACAGAAAATAAGAAATAAAACAGTCACGGTATCCGATATCATAAATACGAGTACTAAAAATAGCAACAATAAAATTATAAAATTATAAAATTAATAAACCATGGGGAACAATACCAAATTTACAGATTATACAATAGTTAGAATATCATCAAACATAGCATTACCTTTTGATCAAAACATTAAAAATAATGTTGCAACACTGTTCCAATAAGAATTCAAATAAAATAAAGAGAGAGAAAATTAGCCTTTAACACAACCCATGGCTTACAATTACTAATGGAAACTTTTTCTTAATTGGTTTCTTGTCTGCGTTTTTTTCATGATGACGAATCTGGCAAAAGTTTGCTCGAGCTATTTTGTCGTTTGAGATCATGCTCATCCGTATTTCCAACTCCCCGGCTGGCTCTTCCATTGCCATCACTAGTTGATGCCGCATATGCTGGGTCAATCTCACCTCCCCAGCCAGCAATCGCGCCGCCAACAATAGTAGGAACCATTGTCAACGCGTCAATGCTATGGCCAGAGCTGGTGGAACTGCCTCTGCTTCGGCTGAATCGAGTTTGGTGAGTTCCATTTCCATTACGACCTCCTGGAACTGCTAAGAAATTTTCGGTATGTTGTAAAGCAGTATATCCTTGTTGATCAGTGTTGTTAGATTCACTTGAACTGCTAGATGAAGAGTTAAGAGTCGCGGTAGATGTACTTGACGAGAAATTATCCAAAATTGAACTGCTGCTATTAAGGGATCTCTTCATTTGACTGTAAAGCTCTTTGGGTTTGGCTTTGATCTGGTTCCATCGTCCACCACGCAACTTCAAAATGATCAAATCTGCCTTGACTTGTTCTAATGGTTCGGGCCAAACATAGTGAGGTAACGAGCTAATACGTGATTCTTCATCGTTGCTAACATTGATTGCGGAGTTGGCTTCAACATCGCTACTCCATCTGCGCCAGAACTTCATCCTTTCATACATACGTCCCATGAAGCGCCATAGTCGACTTGGGAAGAGCTTTATGAGCCATTCGTCAGGAATACTACGCAATAAAAGACCAACGGGGATAGATCCGAAACCACAGAGAATAGCAGTTGCCCACATGGCAGGAGTTTGACGTTCAATGTTAAATGCAGCACCACCAACAAACATGATGAGAATCTGAGCGCCGAAAATGATACTGGAAATACCAACATAGTAGGAATTTTTCAAAATACCTTCAAACATATTATATTTGTTGTCAAGACGGCGTGCAACAAACATATCAAAAAACTGCATCCAAACAAAAGTGTTGAAAACAAGACTGTGAACTCGGACCTTGTCCTTACCAGTATGGGCATCAAATAATGAGTTACCAGCAAAGTTTAAAACAAAACTGATAATTAATTGGTAAAAGGCCTCACCCAGTACAATTTTCCACATGGTAGGAGTAATCAATGAAGCCTTTCTGTCGTCAGGTTTGCGATCAAGAACATCAGCGTGTGGAGGATCTGTGGCAAGAGCAAGAGCAGCAAAGGTGTCCATAATTAAATTAACCCAAAGCAATTGAACAGCGGTCAACACAGATGAGTTATCAGGAGAAGCGACAGCAGATACAAAGGTAAGAATGACAGCAGTGATGTTAACAGTGATTTGGAATTGCAAAAACTTTTTGACAGCATCATTTACAGTACGGCCCCAAATAATAGCTTTAACAATACTACCAAAATTGTCGTCCATGAGAATAATTTCAGAAGCCTCTTTTGCGACTTCAGTACCAGAAATACCCATAGAGAAGCCAACATCAGCAAGTTTCAAAGCAGGAGCGTCGTTGGTACCATCACCAGTGACAGCAACAGTCTCGCCCATGGCTTTGAGGATTTTAACCAATGTACGTTTATCATCAGGACTGGAACGAGCAAGGACACGCAATTTAGGTGCAATCTCATAAAGTTCTTGTTCTGATTTTTTGCGGAATACTGGACCCTCCATCACAATCTGATCTTCATTTTCTTTAAAGATACCACAATCGGTAGCAATAGCCTTGGCGGTAATGATGTTGTCACCAGTAACCATACGAACAACAACACCAGCATGTTGACAGTCAGAAACGGCTTTGCGAACACCATGTCTCAAAGGATCCTTAATACCGACAATTCCAAAAAAGGTCATACCTTGCAACAAGTTTTCTTCGTCATCAAAGTCAGCTGGGGGCCAAGAGCTAATATCCGCAAAATCACGATAGACAAAACCAATGGCGCGAAGGGACTTGGAAGCATACTGATTAATCTGGTTTTTGATTTTTTCGACCTCATCATTGGTAATATCTCTTACTTTTTCGTCAAAAATTGAAGTACAAGCATTAAGTAAAACTTCAGAAGCGCCTTTAATAAGAAGTCGAAAGCCAGCATTGTTTGGGAGCTCGATAACAGTAGCCATGTATTTTTTGGCAGAATCAAAAGGATATACACGAGCAACGGAATATTCCTTTCTAGCCTTATCCAAGTTACCCATATCCAAATATTCATAAGCAAAGGAAAGAATGGCTGTTTCAGTTTTAGAACCGGTGTAATGTTCTGCAGCAGTGTTTCCGTCGGCAATTTCAGATTCATAATCAAGGTTTTCAAAAGCAGAAGTGTTTGCAACAATAGAAGCCATCAAAAGCTCGCGAGTGTTGGATTTCAAATCAGAAACAAATTTCTCAGGTGATTCTGTATCATCATTAGATCGGCTAGTGTTGGTGTTGGTAGACTCAACTGCTTCAGTTGTATGGTCAGAATCATTACTTTTGTTGATATCGTCGTTTTCGCCATGGGAGCTAGAAGCATCAGGATCAACCATAAACTGTGTATCGGTACCAAAAGTACCAGCAACAACAGTCATTCGATTTTGAGTAAGAGTACCAGTTTTATCAGAGCAGATGGCAGTAGCACCACCCATAGTTTCACATGCCTTGAGAACACGAACCAAATTATTATCTTTAATCATACGAGTGGTAGCAAAAGCAAGTGCAAGTGTTACGGCTAAAGGCAAACCTTCAGGAACAGCAACAACAATAATGGTGATTGCTGTGATAATGATGTTGAGAAATTCAGTACCTTTTTCGGGGCCAGTCAAAGGAGAAGTAGGAAGTTTGATTAAGAAGCGAATCAAAAGAACAAGAAACATAACACCGGCAGCTAAAGTACCAATCTTTGCAATTCCCTCAGCAATAACATTAAGTTTTTCCTGAAGAGGGGTTTCTTCAGAATCGCCGTGTAATGAAACAAGAGTTTTTCCATAGAAAGAACTGACACCAACAGCAGTGACTAGGAATTCACCAGTACCTTCGAGAATTTTTGAGCCAGAAGTAATAAAACAATCAAGACCCTTTTCCTTTGATGAGATGTTTTTATTCTCATGGAGCTTTTCAAGAGCTTGCTTTATGGAAACCTTTTTGATAGTATCAGACTCACCAGTCAATGACGATTCATCGGCTTTGATACCATAACCATTGATTAACAAACCGTCACAAGGAACAACGTCACCTGGTTCGAGTTGGACAACATCACCGACAACAATATCATAAATTGAAACTTCTAAAACATGACCACCACGGATGAGCCTAACAAAACGATTTTCCTTCTTTTTGTTGAGCTTGACAAACTGGCGTTCTTTTTGCCAGTCGTTTGCTGCACCCACCAGGGATACAATTGCAATGGCCACAATAATAGCAACACCTTCGACCCACTCAACACGGGGTTTTGGATTACCGTCTTCGTCATACTCAGGCGGTTGGCCAAATGTTTCGTAAAGACCAATAGCTAAGGAAACGACAGCAACAATAGAAAGAAGAATGAGAACCTTGTCTTGCAAGGCTATCCAAACAAGTTCAAAAAACGTTTTGGGTTTTTTTTCGGGAAGACGATTGATTCCAAAATAATCTTGTCTCTTTTCGTACGATGGATGGTTGTTTGGATTTTTTACTTGAGTTGTTGATTCTGCGCTTCCGGATCGCTTTTTTGATCCATCATCCGTTGAAGACTTTTTACCTTGCGGGTTGGAAGAATCATTGTTGTGAGAAACTGAGCCATAATTATTTGACGAGGATGATGGCTGGTTGGAGGGCTGAAGCAAGCTGGTTGTGCTGTCAGGCGAGGAAGATTCTGAAGGTGATTTTGAAGGTTCCGACGGAAAGTATGGCAGACCGTTGGTGGTGCTAGTATCAAGTTTGGATTCCAAACCCTCAACACCACCAAGTGCTTCGATCAAGTAAACATCTTTGTTAGAGTGGAAAAGCTGAAGCTGTTTGGAAGAAACATGAAAGGTTTCTTGGGGATTAGAATTGTCTGATGTTTCAACTAAAGCACGTTGGGCGTTTTTAAGATAATTGGCGGCATTAGAGCCGGCCCTGGATTTTTTGCGTTTTTTGGGGGAATCAGAAGAAGATTTTGAAGGTTGCTGTTGAGAAGTGGTAGTGGAGCCGGAAAGCTGTGTGTTGTTGTTGTTAGATGAAGTCTGTGAATACACATGGTTGGATAAAGGTTAGAATTACAAAGAAAAGGATTAGTATATGCAAACAGTGATAGCACTACGCACTTGGTTATTACTGTTGGGAACCTCGGGTTTGGCTCCCGACCCTGACGGATCACTCGACGAAGTCATGAATGGAATGAGTGGCAGGCGTAGCGATTCAAGGTGAAGAAGTGTGGAAAAGGCTTATGGCGTTGAGCAACAACAAAGAATTAAGGTAACATTTAAGGCCTTTTGGGCACGCACTCGTGCAAATTAGGTCACGTGAACAAGGCGGTGCGATTACATAAGCGTGTTTTGGACTGCGCCCACGCGGGTCGGCGGTGATTGTGGTTGGAGCCGTGGAGTTTAGGCAAAGACAAATTGCATTGGACTATATACGTGTGCTACAGATACAAGCGAAAGAAACGGGACGGGGGACGAGGATCTTTGGCGCTAAGCGCCGCCTTCTCTCTTTTCGTATTCCAGCTCCATGGCTTCTTCGTATAGCCGGTCGGCTTCTTCTCTGCTCAATTGCGGGTTGTTATCGGCACCGTCGTTTCGGTCATCGCCAAGATCCGACGATGAAATGGATGTGGCTGATGAAGAGTATCCAGATGAGGACGAAGTCGATGAGTTATAGCCGCTTTCTGACTCGGAGTCGCTTCTGTCAGAGAGTGGGTTTTGAGAAAGAGCAGCTGATCCAAGGTTTGTAGGAATTCCCATTGTGATATTTGATGTGATATTTGATTTGATATGTCAAGTTGATAGCAAAACCCGTTTACAATCAACAGAAATACTGTGTTTATATAACTTCTGATAATGCCGATGAAATGAAGAGCTCGGAGCCGATTCCAAATTGTACTCCGCACAGTGGCAAATGCAAGACCATGAAACAGAAATAGCTCACACAAATGCACACTTGCGAAGGGTAATGTACACGACCTGATTGGCTAGTTACGAGGCACCACACGGCTGACTGTGAGTAGCTTGCTTCGTACGCCAAAAAGACTTTGGCTCGAGTCGCAAAGCAATGTCGTCATGTGCGAGGTGCCAAATGTTTGTCTGACGTTGTGCACATTTCTTGGGCCAACGCCTGAAGCACAAAGAATCCACACGCACTTTACCGATACACGGACCAGCGCACGGCTGAAATATCACTTGCCACTCCACATACATGACATATTTTTCAGCACAGCCTGGCTGACATCGTTGGGCTGTGGCAAAAGATGGTGTCTTGGTGGTGAATTTCAAATATTTCTAGTTGTTTTGCTTAAGACAATGAAAATGCCAACATAGTAACAGTTTTTTGGTGTTCAAACCGTCGAATCGGCTTTTGAATCGTAAATAAAACAGTCAATAGTAATGCAATCTTGTCTAATATCCACACAGCCACGTATTATAATCGTCAATTACAGAATTACACAAGGTGTGCTCATTTTTTAGTCCAAAGTTTATGCGTCCAATGGCCCAATTTGTGGAAAAGATTTCACACAAATGTAAATCCACATGACTGTCACATTATAGTCACGCATTTCAGGTTCGAACCATCCATGCACAGCAGTGAAAAAAAACCTTGAATGATCTCATCGATTTTTTTTTTTAAAAAACTCGCACACCACATTTCACACATTCGTCAAACACCAAAACCAACAATGGCTTCAAAACTAATTTCCAAAGGCTTGGGTATGGCCTCAACTTCTGTATCCAGAATTGCTTTGACAAGACTTTCTTCTTCTTCTTTTGTCTGTACCAGAACTATTGCTAGATCGTCTCCATCAATCATCACAACTACAACCGTTTCAGTCAGACCTTTTACTTCTTCTCCAGCTCTATACAAGAAGGGTGGGGGAAAGTCTTCCAAGAACGATAAATCATCTAAAAAATCAGCACCAGCGACTGAAGCAGAAGACGATTCCGCACCAATTCTTGAGCTCATCAAGCTCGACGAGATTGCCGCCAAAATGGAATCTTCATTGACTCACTTTAAGGACCGTTGCTCTGTTTTACGCCAAGGCAAGTATACCCCTGCTGCTCTTGAAGATATCATGGTCACAACTTCTTCTCATACAGAAGAACCCATCAAGAATATTGCTCGTGTTGCTCTCAAAGGTCCTCGTAACATGACCATTACTGCTTTTGATGCAAACAATGTCAAGCATATCATTTCTGCAGTTTTGGCCACCAACATGAACTTGAATCCCCAGCCTGACCCTAAGCAAGAGCAGGTTTTGCGTGTTCCCTTGCCGCCATCCACTTCGGAAACCAAAAAGGAGATTGTTAAAAACATCAAAAATGAATACGAACATTGGAGAAACTCAAAGACTAAAAAGTCTTTGACTTCAATTAGAGAAGATGCTATGAAAGTTTTGAAAAAGGCTGGTGCTTCCAAAGATGAAGAACGAACCATCAAGAGCAAGATTGAAGAAGTGTTCAAAACCAATTCAAACAAGTTGACTGAAGTTTACAAGCAGATTGAAACTGCCACCATGAAAGAGTAATTATGATTTACTGGCTTGGTTGTTTTAGTTTTACTCTAAGAAAAAACGAAAATGTATATATACACACACATGAACATATTGTTTAAAAATGAAGTTTACACTCTCTATGAACCCAAAAATATCAATGTTGTATTGATAGTCAATCAAGCATTTCTGCTCAAATCAAGCAATCCCTTCACTCTAGTCCAAACTCCACGGCCGTAGCCAACAATGTTGATATTCTTTGAAATTCTCCAAGCCCGGTTAACATCCTGAATGGGATAATCCAAAGGTCTAGGAATTGATGAATGAACAAAGGGAAATCTATCTCTACAAATAGACTTTGCCAGACACAATCCCTGTAAACCTTCTTCACCACCAAACTTGCCATATCCTGATCCCTTGACACCACCAAATGGTAATTGACACAAGTAAAAAAATGCAAAATCATTGACAGACACGTTACCAGCCTTGACACCAGACACAACCTTTTCAAGGTCTTTAGAGCTGTGACCAAAAACACTAGCACCTAAGCCATACTCGGTAGAGTTTGCAATTTCGATAGCGTCGTCAACAGACTCGGCTTTAAATAATAGCAATACAGGGCCAAATACTTCTTGTTGCGCAATGTCCATATCTTTGGTAACGCCAGTCAGCAAAGTGGGTGAAAAATAATGGCCCTGTGGATATCTAGGGTTGTGATGTTGAGAACCTCCACAGACTAACTTGGCACCTTGATGCTGTGCAAGTTTGATCATTTCTTCCAATGCACCAAATCTCAAATCTGTAATAGTTGCACCCATATCGATATTTTCCTGTTGGTCGATCGATGAACCGAGACGGAGCTCGGGGATCCGTTTACTAAGAACTTTTTCAAGATATTCATAGGCTTTAGGCAATGCAATGACTCGCTCAATTCCAATACAGTTTTGGCCCGATGATTGGAAAGTTCCTCGTAGAATGTAAGAAGCAATATTTTGCATAGAAGATTCATTATTGATCAAATCATCCAACACAATAAAGGGATCTTTTCCTCCAAGTTCAACGACAACTGGAGTCATTGGGCGCGCAGCTGCAATAACAACCTTTTCAGCAATGGGTCTAGATCCAATAAAAGTGATATGAGAAAGTGAAGGATGTGATGTCAAGTAATCAGCATCTTCAGGCCAACAAGAAACAATGTTGACCAAATCACTATCAAATCCATTGACCTTTAAAGCTTGTTTGGCAATTTTGATGAAATAAGTCGAAGACCAAACAACAGATTCGGAGCACTTGACCACAATTGCATTTCCTGCAAAGATTGCAGCCACGACGGGGCCCATAAGGTTATGAAGAGGATAGTTCCAAGAAACAAGAGCAGAAACAACGCCCAAAGGTTCATATACGATCTGGGCAGATTTGTAACAAAACAGGGGATTAGAAGGACCTGGACGATTTGAAGGACGAAGTGCTTTTTCGCCATGCTTAACAATCCATTTGATTTTTTCAAGAGTTACCAAAATTTCACCAAGTGAAGCATCGAGCATTGTTTTTCCCGAATCTCGACAGGCGACTCGAGCAATATCATCTTGGTTACTATTGATAAACTGCGAAATGGTGTTCAAAACCTTGCGTCGTTCAGCAAAAGTTGAGTTCTTCCAAGACTTTTGAGCCTCTGCAGCTTTCCCAATGATTGTGTCAATATCATAAGTTGTTGCAGCTGGAATGGAATCCAAAAACTGGCCTGTTGCCGGACAATAGCATTGAATGTTTGCAGGATTACTAGCATCGCGAATTGAGACTGGCGTCAATCGCTTACCTTTCCAGTGAGGTAACGCTTGTTCAGGAGTTGGTAATGAGAAATTGACGGGTCTTTCGTTCTGCGATGGCTTGATGAATCGCCGGTAAACAATGTAGGAAAGAATAGGAACTAGAAAAGTCACTGCAACAGATGCCGGAGAACTCGAAGCAATTAGCGGCAAAGACTCATGCTGCAGCCAGCCAATAGAGCTTTGATTTGCGGAATAGTTCATTGTCGTTTTTTAGTTTCTGTTTTCCTATCACCAAAAGTGCATGAGAAAGGCGATAAAAAAAAAAAAAAAAAAAAAACACGAGTTGTTGGTCAATAATGGTGGTGGAAAGTTCTTATATTGGGTCCGAAATGAGTATTAATTATGTATCTACATGTACTGGAAAAGCAAAAATACTCCACGAATCTCAATCGACATCAGACGATTTAATAACAATAAAAAAATAAAAAAATAAAAAAAAACAATCGACCCGATCGACAAAAATGCAATTGACTTGCAGTTCAGTATTCGCGAAATAAAACAAAAATCTTATAAATAGCTGGAATCATATGCTAATAACGAAATCAATTCCGGTTATAGGCTTGATGGTTACTTATCATTACATATTCTTTTTTTACCACCAGAAACAAAAAAAGTGCAATAGATTCACTAAACACACATTACGCGTTGAAAGAACAAGTCAAACGAATTTGAAAAAGTGGTATTGTGACAATTATAAAAATATGCAAAAGTATTTGTATTAAGCGTTGATATGGAGTTTGGGAGCAGGTGTAGCAACGGCGTCCAAAAGCTTCTTGACAACTTCAGCCTTTCCAGAAGCAGCTTGCTTCTTGATTTCTTCCATCTCAGACTTGATAGAAACAGTGGCTTCTTCTTCAGCCTTGGTGGAAGTGCCAGCATGTTCAGATTCAAACTTCTGGAATTCGGCTTCCTTTTGCTTCTTGTAAGCCTCAATCTCTGAAGCAGCATCAGCCTTGGCGGATTTCAGTCTTTGAGTACGGTCTAAAATATATGTTAATATGATTTTTTTGGAAAATAATAAGTGATTAATTAACAAAAAAAAAAAAAAACTTACAGGCACGAGCATTTTGAACAATTTCGTGAGCATTCTTTTCGGCCTGGATAATGATAAAACAAATAAAGTCAATATGTATTCTTAACAAATAATGAAAATATTACAATGAAAAGACTTTTGAAGGTTTAGCAAACATTAAAATGCAATTGAATATTGGGTATTTCGTGTAAACCTCGCACAAATATAATCGTTACTAGGTGGAAATTAGTAGACCTTTTTCAAATCTTATCTTTACTGTGATTGGTATCGGTAATTTATTAAACTGGTATTTTGTTTGTCGCATATTACCGACAAACGCCATTAAATTAAGACAAAATCGAGTATGTTTCTTAAGTCATTGAATATATAATTTTAATGAAATATCATGATATTTCACAGTTTCTTATAATTGAGCATTGTAATATCAAGAGGGAAAAGCCGTTATAAAATGGCATTAACACATACGTCGAGAAGAGCTTTGATACCAGAGTTAGAAGTAGACTATTAAAAACCTGTTAGTATTTCTCAATGACATGATCAATTCGATGAAAATAACTAATTTATTCACTTTTTTCAAAGACATAAGCATCTGAATTGAGTATTGGCATGAATATCTCACGATACCATAGCACAAAGATTCTTGTGTCCTATTCTCTTTGAAAAATGGCTCGAATAAACTTGCTAATTCAATAAAAATAGACATACCATTTTTAAAAACTATATTTATAAACGAATATTAGCGTCTAAAACGATAACTTTTTATGAATTTATAGATATTAAACTGTCAAAGTGAAGAACGAATAAATAAACAAAAGTTCTCGTAGTTGGTGGGAGGTAGAAAAAACAGCAGCTTGAATAGGTTGTGCAGCACCTTTGACGATAACGTGTAACAAAAGTTGCTGCTTTTGCACGCACACATTGTTACACACCTGGTCACAAAGTGCTATCGCCAGAACGTCGCAGTAAATATCGGTCCGATCAGCCGTGCTTTTTTTTTTTTTTTTTTTTTTTTTTTTTCAAGATTAAAAAGTTTTAACTTCAATAACTAAAGTTCTATTTTTTTTCTTTAAAATTCTCAATCACTTTGAAATTTGTGATTCAAAATGGAAGAGATAAATGAAGCTTTTTTGCCTGAATCTTCAAACGCTATCGTCACTTTAGACTCAACGACTTTTTCAGCGCCATCTTCCCCAACATCTGAAGAAAAGCCACTTCTTCAAAACTTGTGCCCAATATGCCATGTTGAGCTTCCAAAATACACCTGCCCGGCTTGTGGTACCCAATCTTGCTCATTGGAATGTTCCAAAAAGCACAAAGTTCAAATGGAGTGTACTGGTCAAATAGATCCGGCAAAATACCATTCACGACAAGATTTGTTATCCAATATCCATTTAATTGATCGAGATTATAATTTTATTCAAAAGATTGATAAAAACTTTCATGTGTCTATGAACATAATGCAAGACAAGATGCCAAATGTAGGCAATCAACCTCAGAATAGACGCAAACGAATGGCAGGTGTGACACACTTGGGACCTAAAAATGGTTACCAAAAGAAGCAGAAAGTTGAAACTGAAAAACCCACAGACACAAACGAGAAAAGTAAAGATACTATAAAACCAAATACTCCAGCTCAAGGACCTCAAAGTATGTTTGAAAAAAATTTAGTTATGATGAATGGTGTCAAGATTTACCAATTACCACCCGGGCTCAGCAGATCGTTACAAAATAGAACTGGATATGCTGGTAAAAAGTCCAAGTTTTGGGGATGGACGATTGAATGGTTTTACAAGGAACCAGTTCAACAAGAACAGCAGCAACCAAACACAGATTCTACAAGCATTACAGACATCATAAAACCCAGCAGTGGCTCAACTCCAGCTCAAGGTTTACTAGAAAATTTGATGAATACCCGGCAAAGATTAGAAGAAAATGAAAAAAACGAGGAACGAAAAATAAATGGTAGAATGTTACCCAAAAAAGACAAGAATGGATTTGTATCCAAGATTTCTCATACTGTTCCAGAAAATGAAATTTTGGAAACAGCAGCACAACGGTATTTACATTTTGGACCAAAAAAGCGTGTTAGGATTGAAGAACTTAAAGATGATAGTAAAACAGATAATCAACAGCCAAATTCAGAACCGCCTATAAATTCAAACACAGAAGAAGCATCTAACAACAAAGCAACAGAAACTGATGTTTTGTCAGTTCCAGAACCAAGTTTTGATTATTATCTTCGCAAAGTTCATACCCCTGCAAATAAGCCTACCCTAATAAAGTTGGATGGATCAATGTCAATCAAAGATAATCTTTCTGGCAAGTCAGTGGTCGAGTTTCCGACAATTTATGTTATTGAACAAGGAAAGGAGTTACCCGCACCATTTATCATTGATACAGAAGAAGATTCTTCATCATCCTCTTCTTCTTCTTCTTCTGAAAGCGACAGTGATTCAGATTCCGATTCCGACTCAGATAGTGATTCAGATAGCGACAGCGATTCTGATTCTAGTTCAGATGAAAAAAGCGGAAAAGAAAATGAAGATGACAGTAATACTATAAAGGCATCAGAGCCTGTTTTACAAAATGAGGATGAAGATGATGAAGCTCCACCTGAAGAAAAGATTGAAAAAGCTTCAAATCTGTCAATTGAAACTGCTGAATCATTAAAAGATTCAATACTTGATGAAAAGGTGATTTAAATAATGTATAGTTACTTTTAAAAAATTAGAAAAGCATTTTCATATTGTAAATTAAATTTTGAACAACTATAATAAAAACCGCAGTGTATTAATTTGACTTTTTTTTTGGTAAATCAATTTTTTGATTAGTTAAAACTGATCATTCTTTTTTCGTTATCTTGAAATCACAAATAAAAACTCAACATTAATAAACTAATAAAAATACAAATACATAAATAATAAATAATTACACCCAATAGTAAATAAATAAATAACGTTATTCTTTTTTCAAGTAAATATGATTATGCTTACCATCCAGCCAATTTCTCCAAGCTTGTCGATAACCCTTTTCAACATGACGAACCCACTGCTGTGTATCAAAAAAGTCGCCAATCTCTCGTTGGTCGAAAAGTGTTTCACGAATTTCCAGTAATCGTGCCCGTCCTTCAGCGGTTCCAGCAAAATAACAACCTCGAGATTCATATTCGTCATCGGAATGAACAATTAATTCAGAAGCCATTTTACGGCCTTCTTTGGTATCTGGCAACGCTGCTGTAATGATTGAAGATGCAATTCTGGAACACATTTTGTATGAGTATCGTGGATATGTCAAAATAGGAGTTCCTGACCAAGCAACATCGGTAGCAGTCGTATGAGCATTACATTCAGGAGTATCAACAAATACATCACATATTCTAGCACGCAAAATATGACGATGTTTTTCGGCAATTGGTGTGAACAAAATTCGATTCACAATATTATAGTTATCATTAGACCACTTCAAAGCCGACGATTTCAAATGCTCTTCACCAGACTTGGGGAATTGAAGTAACCACAAGTAAGCGTTTGGAACTCGTGAAAGAATACTGAGCCATACCTTAAATGTTGCTGGATCAATTTTGTACAATTGGTTGAGGTTTCCCATGAGAAAAGCATTATTGGGAAGATCAGGAAACACCACCTCTCGAAGCTCTTTACGAACTTTGTTTTCAGTTTCCCAAGATATTCTTCCGGGTATTCTAAGTACCTTATCAAGCAACAATTCTTTTTCTTTTTCGTCAAATTGAGGTTGACCATTGTTCTTGGAATCAGAGCCAGAGGTCTTATTTGTTTCAATCTTTGTAGAAACTGCCACAGTGTTATCGGCCTGACCCGTAGTTTTAGCAAAAGGTATATCTTGAAATCTGAATGGTTTTTTTGTTGATACACTGTTTTTTTCACGCATTGCCTCACTGTCTAATGCACTTTGGCGATGATCGCATACAAAGAACGAACGAGGCATGTAAATAATCTTTTCTTTGTAAACCCATTCTTCCTTTTTTACTTTGTCGGGGTATTCAATAGTTTGTTTATCGGCAAGCAAGTAATCGCACCATCCTCCGCCAAGTGATCCAGCAAACCCCACTAATGATATTTGTACTGGGCACAGGCGCATTGCAAAAATATCGTTTCGTGCACCTCGAGTAAATCCATTCAAGTTTACAAGAATGTGGACTCCATCTTTTTGAATCTCTCCAGCAATACGTTGTGAACTCCATCCACTGACATCTTTGAACTTATGACACTCGCGCTCGACTTTAGAACGGTACTCGGAACCGTCAGAAGCAGTAGTTGCATAGCAAATAGCATGAATCCGTGTACTGTCATGAAATCCAAAAACACTTTGCATCAGATGTGCTAACGGATGATCAAGGATGTCTGAAGAAATATAGCCAACAACCAATTTTCCAACATTGTTTTGTTCAAGTGTACTATCTTTAATGGATATTCCTTCAATAGGAACTGGAGGAGGTGGTGGTGGAAAGACATGCTCAGGGAGCCAAGGTGTAGTTAGTGAAGAAACAGCCAAACGAATTGAAGTTCGCTGTGATATTTCAAATACTTGGTATGCGTTTAATGGAAGTGTAAAAGAGTGGAAAGGTAATACTGTAGTAGCCAAAGGTACCGGTAACCCAGCAGGAATTTTTGGTCTGGGATATGCATCGACACCGTTGAAGGTTCCTTTGAGCTTGTCCATATACCATCGATGCTGACAAGCACAAATTGCATATTCAATCAATTGAATAACACGAGCACCTTCATCGGATTTGTTTTGCCATGAAGCCCAAATATTTTTCCAATGTACACGATGAACCTCATGACTTTTAGGCCCATTTATGGCAATGGCAATATCAGAAATAACAGATGGCTGTCTTGCCATGAATGCAGCAAACTCCCGTCCAATTACGCCTGATCCCCAGTCTTTAGCATGCTTGATTTGATTGTCAGCAATTTTAATAACTTTAGGCAGCCACCCGTCAATCTGGCCCCAAACAAGGATTCCATTGTCATCCACAGACATTTCTTCCCAGCCCCAACCGCCACGTCCTTGCCAATCACAAACAGATAACCGCGAATTGGCCAATCCGCTGACAGCTTCAATGAAATCCGGTGCACACTCTACTGCGCGGCGATAATAATGAATACTTAAATCGATTTCTCCATTTTCGCGCAACACGGATGCAAGATTAGTTAACGCAATATTAAACTTTGGATCACAGTTAACAGCCATTTTGTACATTTTGATAGCATTTTGGGCTTCACCGCGTGAACGAAACAGCGAGCCTAAATTTGTGTAAATGTGAGTATTTTTTTTATCCAGGTGTAATCCAAAATCATAATAATGCATTGGAAGTGCGTAGAAACTTTTGGAATTGGAGTTCTTGTTGTCAGTTCCGTTGTTCTTTACTCTTTTGGCAGCATTATCACTATTGTTTTGTTCTGAAGTTAACAAAATGCCAATATTGTTGGCAATCGAAGGATTGGGATTGAGTGATAAAGATAATGCATACAGACCCAAGATGTCATATTGAGAAGGCACTCTGCCATTAATGTAGAAAATACGAGCAGGAATACCCGAACAAATACCATCTTGTAGAATTTTTGCTAGATTCAGCAATGCATTGCTCACAATAATGTCAATGGTATTTTGGTGAATTGTGAGCGACCTGTTAGAACTGCTATTGTTATTGTCGCTTCTTTGTTCCGTCACTCGAATACCATTGTCCTGGGTAACCTCTTGAAGATATGCATCCCACTCGGGTGTCTCAGCTTTTGTGGGGATCTTTCCGACAGGAGGCAGAAGAAAGTATTTGCAAATCAAGGCTTGTCGAGGAGGAACGACACATAACCGGGAATCTGTCTCAGTGACTGGAATGTTTTCTTTTCCGAAAATAACATGTGTGTTATCGCAAGAAGCAGCCGACATATTTTCACGAACTGATTTTTCTGCTTTTACAATAGCATCAGAAATGTCGGATATGAGTTTGGGAACAAACCTTTGGCCAGTAGCTTTAGGCTGAACAGAGTCAATCAATGATACTAGTCTTGGATCTACAGAACCCAGATGTTGGTCTACCCGTTTGGACAACCCTAAATCTTCCAACACTGGTATTTCATCTTCTAGAACCATAGCAGCCAACCATGAATAAACTAAAGTCGCTTCATAATGCATTTCCAACGAAGAATAAGTTTCACCCAACGCGTGCAATTCTGATAAATATTTCCACCAAGCATTGGGAGATTTACGAACTTGATCTTGGTTCACCATTTTCAAGGCTGAAATCAGCAAATCCACATTTTCTTTTTGTCTGTTTTGATTATTGTAGAGTGTAAATAACTGGTCAACAGCTTCCCAATAACAAGGCT
>JAJLVH010000751.1:6151-18096 GCA_030570155.1 Magnusiomyces magnusii
TTTTTTTTTTTTTTTTTGTTGGTTTTTTTTTTTTTTTTTTTTTTTTTTTCTCATACCATAAATGCACTTCGATAGAAAGAAATGGGTATCTGTTTGAAATGTATATATTGGCATTTATACGATCAATATAAAAAATGATAAAGAACGATGGTAATAAAGAAAATAGAGGGATTAAAGGTACCAAAGTAAATGTAAAAGGGCCATGTTTTATAAGTCCGGAAAAAATGTCAACATTCTAGGCTGGTTTTTAACTGGTTTTGATTGGAATTCTAGTATATTTTTGTCACTGTTTTGATATGTCAATGTTTAAATCTTTATATTTAGTTTTGGACCAAAAGACATGCACAGAATAATAATACAGTTGGATCCAATAGCCAAGTAAAATCGTAAAGTGAAATGGTTTCATAGTAGTTAAAATAAAACCAATTAACCCATTTAAAATATACGAAAATAATCTATTTAAAGATTGTTGCTAAATCACCATTGAAAAACACAAAAAAACTGGGGTTAAAAGTCTGCAAATACACATTGAGCCGACTAAAAAATGTTGGTTGAGATCCGTCAATTGAGACAAACGATAAACAGATGTTTACACTTTAAACCAGAAAAAAAAAAAAAAAAATGGTTTAAACAAGTGGAACCCGGTGTAAGATTCCACAACAGGTCATTCAAAGTGGATCGTTTACTTTGGCTATCCCATTAAGTCCGATTTCATATTTGATTTCATATTGTACAATTAGAATAGTAGGGTATTTCTGATTGAAAAAAACCAATCAAAGCGTATATGAACAACAGCAGCTAATCTAGAGCATGCACATGTAAGAAATTGCAAAGGCAGATTCAAAAACCAAAGAGTGAGCCATACGTCTTTCCTATTCATCCAATGATCAAACCAGAAAACACACAAAACAGGAGCTTGATACCTGTTCTTCCAGCGAATAAACGACACTTGATAAACTGTAAAAATAAAAATACAAATGAAAAACTCTGCTTTGGCTACACTTCTGTCTCTATTATTATTTGTGTTTTTCAGCTCACGTAAAATTCACGTCAATAATAAAACTTGGTTATCAAAAAGGGGTCTAAGCGAGCTCACTTTTTTTTTATTTTTCTTAATTGTTGATCTGTATTATACACACATGAGTCCAACATGGCATTTCAGTCTAAACCTGGATTCAAGAATACAACAAGTATACTTTACTTTTTTTTATTGTATTTAATTTTTTTTTTAAGGGGTATCGCACAAAATCAAAGATGATCTTAAATTGCTATAAACGCGCCGTACATATGTAGGTTTGCGTCACGTGCTGCGTCTCAAAAAAACTGGGAAATTTATTAAAAACAATCAAAACTAATTAAAAATAATTAAAATAAAAAAAAACATTGACTCCGGCAAGTGAAAATAACGGTTGTTGGTTTCTCAAAGTGTGTGATTATTAATAGTAAACAGTAACTAATAATACTTTGTGACATCAGGGGACATGATCATCGAGATCGAGAAATTGATTGCAAAAACTGGAGCCAGAAACGCCATTTATAATACTGGCAATGCCAACCAATGTGTGTAATGTATGCGAGTAGTTCAAGAAGCTGTTGGCTCTCTTGACATGGCTTTTCTTTTTATTTATATTTATTTATTTATTTATTTATACATGTCAAAATTTACACGGTTTGAGTTCAACAATAATCCAAATACACAAAAACAGCCACTGTTTGGTTGTTTTGTCAAAACGAACCAGACGCCGCACGGTTATATTTACCCAAAGCAGTATAGCTGCATATCGTTACAGAGACGCTGTAACGAGCCATCAACACACACATATTTACATGACTGGTGATTAAGTGTTGGTTAGTCATTGCTTATTATCTTGTTTGTGACTGTTGCAGCTGCAATACATATTTTACCCAATTAACGCTACGATGACATGTCATTATCGACAAATATTCAAGGAAACAGCTGCACCATTCTGGTATCCAAGTACTGTGAAGCAAGGCCAAACTGTTTTGAGATACCTTTTCACCATATGTGATTAGCCGGTTGCAGTACGTTGGGATGCGATGCTCATTGACAGAAACATAGGTAATAATGGAACGATTTCTTTCTTTTTTTTTTAATTTATCTATTAATCGCTTATTTGTGTAATCGATACCAATACATTCAACTATCTAAACCAACAAAATAAGGAGTCGATTATTTTACAACTACTAGAATGATTTAGATAAATATATATACATTCAACCCTTTTTAGCTTGAAATTACACGATTGCTTTTTCATCCGAATCGGTTATCAAACGTCAATCTTTTTTTTTTTTTTTTTTTTTATATTTATTTATTTTAAATAATATTTTCATCATTCACAATTTCCTACGGTGTATCTGTATTATTATCGTCATCGTTATTATTATTTTTGCTTTTTTTTACTAGTCTGGTTTAGAATAACTAACCTTGTATTGGCCAGTGTAACGGCTGTAACAGCTATTTGTTTATTATTGGCATCATTGTTTGACCAAGTACATACCTCTGTCAACATAATAGTCATGTGACTTTGTGTTGTTTTTTTTTTACAGTTTAAAAATTGATCGGCAATCCTTAAAAGACCAGTACTAAATTAAAATATTGTTATGGACTTATCCATCAATCCGTCCACAACAATCCAGTTTTTAATTTTCAAGACTCGTGTATTGAAATGTGTTTGCGTTTGTAATACAAAAGTAACGTAGTGACAATCTTGGACCAACCGCCTTGAAAACAAAGCAATAAGCGTGTGCTAAGGAAATGCTGAAAAAACCAAGCAGGTAAAATATACATTAGTTCCCACACTCACACATCCGCAGAAAAAGAGAAAGAAAAATAGAGACTAGACAAACGCACTTGAACCCCCGTGTTGGGCCCTGGGACTATGGAAAAGCCACTTGGTGGATGGATCCATATGCCCTCAACTCAAGACAAAAAGACGACCAAAAAGTGGCATGTTATGTGACGGTCAAGACATTGTGTCGGTAACTAGCCTCTACAATCCGGTAGCGACCGAATCTTGCTTGCAACACTCGCGCCGCCAGACATTTTTAAAAAAAAAAAACAGCCAGACCAAAACCCACGCATACATACAGCCAGCGTATAGTTTGTTGAAAAAGGTTCTGTGCATGTCAAACAAACAATACAAAATAATATTTGCGTGTTTCTTGTGTTGTTGTTGGTTTCTGGTGTCACATCAAAAATACTGGCAGTGTTGAAATGAAGTCAATGGACAAATTTTCCTAAAAAAACACACACATATATTAATTAATTAACGATGGTTTTAATCTCATGGCGAGATATAATTTCCTGGTTATAATGGCTGTTTCTATATATATATATATATAATTGCTATTTCAAAGCATGACGTTGGATAGATTGAATGAAATAGACAACTGGCCGTTTGTCAATGCCAAACTAGCTCAGAGATAATTAAATAAAACCTCAATTCCAAGCTGGAAGACAATTTCTGGGTTATTATCGCTCCAACGGTACAAAACGATCTGAACTGTTGTAATAGACCTGTTACCGGCCGGCCTGTAATGACCGCTAAGCACGTAACGCATGACCAGACCGTTACAAGCGGGACCCACGGTTTGATTACCAAATCTCGCCAGCAGCCGTGTGCTGTAATCTGAGCACTGGAGCCTGGTTCAAGCCCGACTCACGCCTCGTAATTAGCTGGTCTAATCTAACGCGCGGGTTAGGGCTGCCGTTACCGGCCATAGCTTGCCGCTATCACA
Source organism: Magnusiomyces magnusii (assembly GCA_030570155.1). Lineage (NCBI taxonomy): Eukaryota > Fungi > Ascomycota > Dipodascomycetes > Dipodascales > Dipodascaceae > Magnusiomyces > Magnusiomyces magnusii. Next base: position 9,911 of record JAJLVH010000751.1, read on the forward strand.
GTCTAGTTTCGACTAATACCCTCGGGTTATACACGCTAGCCCCAAAAAGCAATGTGTGGCTCTTGTTTTCATAACGCTGGTTTAATGCTGGCCAATTTCCTTGAGATGATATAAATACTGCTCTTCTTCTCGTTCTCCCATCTTTTTTCTTTTCATTCTCGTTTTTTTATTCTCTTTCTCTGTTGTAAAAACAATCTGCATATTCGGACTCTTGTTTTGTTTCTAATCTGTATTGATACTCGAGATACTTAACCATGTCTATCGTTCCTCCAGTTCCTGCCCTCATGGCCCCCCCTCCTCCTCCTGTTCATCCTCGCAAAAAGAGAAAATTTCTTTGGAAAAAGGACTCCGTTGACGAGATCCTTGATTGGATGAGTCTCCACTGCTTACAAGCCATTCGGTCCGTCACCAAAGAAATCGCTGAGGCCATCAAAGAAACCTTTTTTGCCGACGAGCCTCAAGTCACTGTGGTTGTTATCCAAACAAAGTTTCAAAACTTGAGAAAGCAGTACAAGGCTGCTGGCGAAATTCTCCACGGCATTCGTCCTGTTTCCGAAGACTTGAACATGAGCGTCCAAGAAGCTGCCATCAAAGAATGCCCTTATTACTACAAGATGTATGAGCTGAACCAAAAGTACGAGACTCAGCTGAAGGCCCAGGATGCTCATCTTTATCAGTCTACGCACATTCATTTACCTGAACAGCAGCAACCTCAACAGCAGCCTCCTCCTCCTCCTCAACCTCCCCACCAACAACAGTTACAGCCTCCTTTAAAACAACTCCAACAGCCATTACAGCATCCATTACAGCAACAGCAGCCATTACAACCAATTAATCAACAGCCATTACCTCCACCTCCACAGCTCCAACAACAGCAACAACAGCCCCCTAAAAATATCGATAACCTTCCTCCATTACCTCCAAGACCTGCCTATAACTCACATCCTGTCTATAACAATAACATTCCATCCTCGGCAACAGCTTTGCTGAATGCCGCACAGTCTATTTTACCTGTGTCTCAAAAACACTACCTTCCGCCCATCGGTAACAATCTTTCTAAAAAGCGTTCCTTTGACGAGTTTCAGTCATCATCATCATCATCATCATCCCAGCCTTTGACTCCCCCATATCCTCGAGTCACAAACAATGGAACCATTCTTCCCCCAGTGCATACTTTTGATCAATCCCATCGTCGAACGGCTTCGTCTCCTTACACACAACAACCCAAACCACCCACCATTGCATCTTTGACCAATCCAACACATTCCAAGGTCATTACCAAAAGCTTATCTTCAAGCCCAGTCAGATCCAATTCTCCCCCTTCCATCTCATCGTATGGCATTGTCAATTCCTCGGTGATTGGCGTCATTTCGGACGCTCCATTATCTTCTGTTCGAGGCACTCCTTTTAAGAATCCTGCTGCTGTAGCACCATCACCACCATTACCACATGGAGGTAATGTTATGCCACCATTACCATATTACACAAACCCAGCCAGTCGGATATCACCACTACCGCCATCGTCATCCGACGTAGCGATGCTGTGGCAGACTATTAATGATTTACGCAAGGAGGTAGCTGAACTTAAAAGTGCAATGGAGCTTAAATCCAAGAATGATTCATCGTATCCTAGTCCATTGTCGATTTCGAATGATAACAACAACAATAACAACAATAATAATAGTAATAATAATGGACGGGCAAGTGGATCTTTTAGTCCTAAACGTGAAGCTTCTATTTGATTTTAGTATATAATTTTTATAATTAATTTTATTTATTTATTTTTTCACTTTTTTAGTTAAGCGACTGTTTAGAATGGGTTTTAATTTTAATAAAAAAAGTTTTGCACTTGAAGGTTTAGCGAAGCAATATAACGTTTAGATTATGATTAAACAGAAAGTAAACCAATGATTCAAGTGAAGAAATGCATTTTATTGCAAAAAGAATGTAAGATCCACTTTGCCAATCACTGTTGAAAAAACCGACAATTATTATTGGCGATGAATGATTATCAAAACCAGTCCGGCAGTTGATGACAATTCACAAAAAGCGGTTGTTACATTACAGGAACAAGGGTGTATATCATGCCGTTAATTTGCTGTAACACGTATTGCAATAATGGAATATCAAGTACAAGAATAAGCAAAGCGCAGGTGGCCCAAACCGGCAATTTGGAATGACTAATTTCTGACAGACCTTGACAAGGCGTTTGTCAGTTGCTTTTGCAGCATTGGCGATGATAGACGGCTGCTATTGTTGTTGTTGTTTGGTATATGGTGAGAAGGCAAACAACGAGCACTATGATTATTCCAGACTAGTGGTGATCGCCGTTTTTGGTCAAGTTCATTTGGCTTTGCAATAAAAAAAAAAAAAACACATCGCTGCAATCCAGACCATTTTGGCATACAACTACGGTCCTGTTTGAATGATTTTCGTTATTTTATTTGTTGGGCCCGAATAGATAACTTGCTGATTCAGCAGCCTTTTACAATTGGTTTTTGTTTCCTTTTTTTGACATGAGATGCTTGTTAAACACTATAAAAGGGTATATTATCTGTTTTTATTATTATTTATTATTTTCTTAATTAAATAAATGACCATGGTTTTGTAGTGGTTGCTTATTTACAAGATGGTTTAATTATTTAATTATTTGAATGTCAGTCGATTTCCAAGCCTACGAGATTCAAGATTTGGTCGAATCAAGATCCGTCAATTGTTTTATGTTGGTTTTTGATCATTTCGAAAAATTTGTCATTGAGTCTATAAAGTTGGTATATGCCACATGGTTTCTTTTTTATTTTATTTTTTATTTTTATTTATTATTTTATCGTGTAAGAATCATGACAATAAGAAATAATCGAGAAACGACCCAATTTAGAAACCAACTAAAACTAATGTAGAATAGTGACAAACTGAAAACGACTGTTCTGGTATGACGAAAGAGTACAATACTAGACAAACAAATGCGAATCACAAAAACCATTTGCTGATCTAAATCAACAAAAAAAAAAAAAAAAAAAAAAAAAAAAAAAAAAAAAAAAAAGGTATGCGTAATCATGGGTTAAACTGCATTTCAATCTTTTTCACTTTTATTTCTTTGATTGTGATTTATTGAAGCCTTTTAAAAATCCATTTCCAGTAACCATAAGCTGCTACATATGCCTTGCCAACAATAATAATGTCATAAACAAGTGTTTGTTTTTGTTGGTTGCTTTTTTTTTAAATAGAAGAAAGTATCTATTTATTTTTGAACCATGGTTCCTAGTTAATAGTTACAATAACCAATAAATAAATACAAATCACAACTGGTTCAATTTCAAGTCTTCAAGTTCTTGGACTATAGATGATCTTTTTCTCCTACTTGAAATCCTTGCTTTTTTTAAAATGGATTTATTTATAAACCCGGTTGATTCAAAATCCATTCCTTGATTTTAATTTTTTTTTTTGTTGTTGTTGTTGTTGCATTTTCGAGTTATTTATATCAAAATACGATATTGTTACATGTGTTTGGTTAAAACTGTTTTGCTAGAACATGTTTACTCGACACTAAAGGGCTTGATTTCTATTCACTTTAAAATATATAAATAAAAAGAGGGATAACAGAGTTTTGAAAAGAAAAATATTTATAAACACATGAAGAGAATAGATTTAAACAAATGGATGAAATGAAGACGCCGTGTGGCATTTGTAGATTACTTTGTTATAAAACCGTTTTGTCACAACATCTGACAATGGGGGAACAAAAAAAAAAAAAAAAAAAAAAAGACGAAGAAAAATTAAGTTGATAGATTTCGAATCGCCTTGAAAATGATGGCGCCGGTTAAACAGAAAAGCAACAATCTAACAAATAAACAAAAGATTACGTTTGCAAAAGCGTTCAAGTCTTCTATTTTTAACAATCCGTAAACTTCAATTTTCACATCTGTTACTGGGGTCGCAAGTGTGTAAAAGAATATTTCACCAAGCGATAAATGCTGTAACGGCTATTTTCCAACTTTTGACTCATTTATTAGGCTTTTTTATTATTATATTTTCATTTTAGGCCCGTAAGCCTGGATAACATTAAATATCATATATACAAGCATGAATTAATTACGAATTAATAAAAATGATCGCTTAAAAGGTTTTTCGGTGGATCGAGGGAATAAATGATTCACACAAATACCAGCCATTCTAAAACATGCAGTTTTCTTGTAAAACTAGTTGGTTTCTTCGAAAGCATTCAAGAAGAATAATAATGGTCAGTTGCTTGTAATTATTATATTGGCTAATATTGGTTTGTTCCATACAATTATTAATTGATGATAATATCAAGATTTGTTGTACACAAGTCACCAAATGACATGCAATTCGGTTACATTCTTGTTATTGTGGTTGATAGGGTCTTACAGGATCTTCAAGATTTTTTTAAGATTCATTACAAGGGAACGCGTACGTCTTAATTCCAGTAACAGCTTTTCCAGAAGTAACAACGACGTTGTAATATTAAATCTAATATGAGCTTTTAATATGCTCACGTTCATTCATTTGTATTCATTTGTTGTCTAAATAAAAAAGGTTTTCTTTTTTTTTTTTCGATGAAACACAAAAAGGAAGCAGTTTTAGAATTATTGGTAAACAAGTAGTTATAAGTCCAAATAAGTCGATGAAAAAAAGAGAAGGACAACAGCTATCAACAGTACTGGAACCATATTCCAAGCCACGTCTGTGTACACTTGTTGATTTAGAGTGTACGGCAATACTGATATGTCGCGTAACTGTAAATCTATAATAACTATCGCCAGAATTATACTTTTTATTATTTTTTTTTTGGCAGTGTTTTACATCATTTTCGTTTTATTATTCTTGTCTAAACCTTTTTCTTTTAAAAGAGTCTCTGTTTTATTTTTTTTACCGAGTTTCCAGAAACAGTTTGACTCGTTGTGTAGAATGAAGGTAAGTCGTACAAAGAGGCCATTATTAATAAAGACTTGTTCCTTTTATTATTTTTACTATTTACTTGTATAGCAATTCATTAAATTGTTTCATGCTGTTTGGCATTTATGCTTTTCCTCCTGACACCATTTTTTTTTTTTTTCAAAGAAATATAAATATAAATAAAAAAACGAGATCCGTTTTTCTGATTTAAGCATGGTAATTTGTATTTATAGACTCATCGTTGGGATGATCATGCAAACTATGCTGTTGTTTTGTTGTTTCAACTGGAACTAGGTTCATGAGATTCATGCTATTAACATGAATTAATACTATGTGAAGTATTTATCGTATTCAAGTATAACCAATCATTTAGATATTCACAAGTATCGACATAATTTGACCAATTTCTATTCTATATACATGCTTTTGGTTTTTTTTCTTTAATCAATTTAAAATCAATTTAATAACCAAATTACATTTTTAATACAAGTCTATATATATTTAAAGCTCGTGTGCATTGTTGAAACAAACAAAATACATTCATGTTGTTTACTTTAAATGAACATGTAAGATCGACCCCGAATGTCTGCTTTATTTACACTGTCCGTTGTTACTCGGAATTGGATATTAGCATTGTTGTTCTCCATTCGTATTTCGCATCTAGTATATTGATTTTCATCTTACTTCATGATTAACGATTGTTTACTGACCAGAACGATTCAGGCTTAATATACGCAAAAGACCCTTGCACTTTTTTTTGTTTTTTTATTTTGAATATAGACATGCTTTGGTAGATAAAGAACGGTGTCAGGTATCCATCAACTGAATGTATCTTTAAGTACATTTAGGATAGGCTTGCAGACGTTTATTCTTAAGCCCGAAAGCAACTGTAACAAAACGATATTACAATAAATGAACAAGCACACACGCACCAAGCCTACATTGCAGGTGCCAATAATGGAGTTGTTACATGATGTAATATGGTTCTGTAACGTGTGGTTTTGGTTACAGGATAAAGTGCCAGATGCAAGCCAACGTTTTTGTGTGCAGCGCCTGGTAAAATAATACCAATTAATAAAAGAAGAGCTTGTGGGTTGCACCGTTGAATATGTCGTTGAAGGCTGGTCAATTTGTGTGCCTCAGTCATGAGTAAATTAACAAATTAACAGACCCGCGAATAAGTAAAAGATAAAGCTTTGTTTTTCCGATTACAGTCTTGTAAAATGCAATCTCTCAAAGGTGCAATACAAAAAAGCCAATTGACCCATCAAGCGCTCTCTTATTTCAATAAATGCCAAATTCACCAGGATTTTTCGCTTTTGGAAAAAAAGGCGAGATTGATCGCTCTTGTCCATGGGTTTTCCAGTGTTATTCCATAATAAACATCAGCTTGCCTACATTCTTGTTCACGTTTAAACAACGTCGCTGTATCGCCTAAAATAACTCTCAATCGGTAGCACAGCAAAAAGACTAAAATTCATATCGATACTCGTTATTATTTTGCTTTATAATGGTGTTTGCTAAACGTGTCTAATCACCTTGACTAACCTCGTTCTGTTGGGTTTGTTATATTGCATTGGTATTGGCTTTGTAGCAATCATTTTACTGCTTTTCTCCATGTGAACCAGCATTTGCACTGGTTACAGTTTTAAAAGAAATGGGTTAATTATTTTTTTTTAGCATTATATCTGGTTTAATTAATTGGCTTTATTTAGTGTTGCTCAAATTCTTTAGCTGATTGTAAATAGCTTTTGTTCTTTTTGTTGATTTGTATTATTGGCATTCGAAATGGGGGTTTTTTTTATTCTTGAGACAGTACAAAATATAGTCAAGTCTGTGTATTTGTTTTAAACCCATATTAATACGCTTTCAATATATTTTTTCTGTAACTCAAAGTATATGATCTCATCAATTCCAACAAATACGAATCTACCCCTTAGTTTTTGAAAAAGCCAATTGGGTTTCTTCCTTCTTCTAATAAGCGATAATTGTCAAAGTGAATAGAAATATTATTTTATCAATATACTTGCCAACATCAGCCCATAAGCACCAGATTGAGTACATATGTCGTGAATTTCCCAATTGGTGTCGACCTTATTTCTGTAAACCACTTCAATGTTAATAATGGTTTAGAAAAAATAATAATAATAATAAAAGAAAAAATGTGCTCATTTTCGTATTTTGGCTGTTTTTGTTGTTAATATTGTCCAAGACGTATGTGAATTATATTATATCCATCATAAATAGTTATTAACTTTTTTTTTTTTTTTTTTTTCCTCATCGTCACCAAAAGATCTCGTAGTTATGATGAGCTCGTTATGAACATTTTGGATAAAAAAAAATATCTTGAATTTGTATTGGTTTGTTTCGATTCATCATGCAAGAGTCCAAAAAAATAAGAATAAAAATAAAACAAATACAATTTTTACTTCTACTACTAATAATAATAATCAATAAATAATTTACTCATATCCAACCAAAACACTAAACAAAAATATAAAATAAATACAAACTGCGAATCTATTATTTACATTCCATATTGCAGCATATGCTGATTTTCTCAATTCTTAAACAACCGTATGTTGTATTTTATAAGTTATCTCAAGTTACAGCTCGATTAGTTGAAAAAATAAATGTACCAGATTTTTCGACAAAAACAAAAAACAAAAATATGAATAATAATAATAATAATAATTTTTTTTTTTTTTTTTTTTTTAACCATTCCATGATTCAGGACCTACTCCTTCGATTTCTTGGACAACCAAGCCCTCCATCAACGGATCATCAAAAGTGTCCCACATTGATCCGCGTCTTGACACAGACATATGGTCTCTCAATTGGTATCCATTGTGTTCATTAGATCCATTGTTTCGGTCTGACAAAGAAATCGATAAAGAAAAAGAAGAGGAAGAAGAAGATGATGATAATGATGACGACGAATCTTTTCTATAGATTTGTGGCAGACCTTGGATCTCATTTCGTTCAAATTCGTGACTATTTCGTCGACTAATGCTGTTGGTTGTATAATTACTGTTATTACTAGAGTCCAGAATTCTTGACAACTGGGATTGTTGTCGATAATTGGAACCTGAATTGGATGCATATGCTGCTCCAAAATGGGTGTATGATGGTCCTGTATACATTTTTCCAGTATGCTCGCTTTGACTGTTGGGAACTGTTGGGTTTAACGACGAAATTGAGGATTCCGAATGGAAACTGTTGGGAATCCCGTTAGGTCCAAACATGTTTTGGTTGAATGTTGGGTTGAC
>JAJLVH010000752.1:0-18070 GCA_030570155.1 Magnusiomyces magnusii
GATTGGTCGACAACAGTAAGGGGTAAAGAGCTACCACCTTCGACAATGGTAGGAATAACCATGTTTTCAGTACCGGGGTAGTCAGTTCTGCAAATGGAGACAACGTCATCAAGCTCAGAAACAACATTGGCAGAACCAACACCAGAAACACAGAGATTAGCATAGTCAGTGTTTGAGCGGTAAAGTTTACCACCCTTGCAAAGAAGACCACCAACAGAAACACCATTATCGGGTTGTGTAGAAGGCCATTGAGTTTTGGACATACCAGGAGAACAAGCATAAGAGCAGTAAGAACCTTCTTGGCAAGAACCACCAGTAGAAGTATCAGAGTTGTAAATACCAGACCAACCACCGAATCCAAGGTAATCAAGAGAAACAACACCAGATTGATCAGATGGGAAATCAGAGCAAGAGTAAACACCATCTTGCCATTCACCGGATCCAGAAGAAGAAGAAGAAGAAGAGGAACCAGAAGAGGAACCAGAGGCTGAAGCAGAGGCGGATGAAGTGGAGACAGAAGCAGAAGAAGTGGAGACTCCTGAAGTAGAGACAGCTGAAGTGGAAACAGCTGAAGTAGAGACAGCTGAGGTAGAAACTGATTCAGAAGACTCAGAAGACTCAAAAGACTCAACAACAGTGGAAACAGCAGCTGAAGTAGAAACGGCTGAAGAGGAGACGGCTGAAGTAGAAGCAGCATCTAAAGAAGAGACGGCTGAAGTAGAAACACTTTCAACAACAGTAGAAACAGCATCAGAATCGGTAGAACCAGAAGCAGCAATGGTAGACTCACCGCTTTGGGTTTCAGTGACAGGGTTACCATCGCCGTCAACAACGACAGTAACATAGACGTATTCAACTTTAACGTCACGTTTGTGAACGTGGTGAACATGGCCTTCAGCATGAGCAGAAGCAGAGGCAGCAAAAGCTGCGATAGTAGCAGTCAATAATTGAGAATATTTCATTGTAACTAAAACAAAAACAAAAATTAGTCAATCAAATGTATATATACACAAATAAAAATGGCGTGTCAAGATCCAGTTCATGAGGTGGAGAGCATTCTTTCAAAATATGTATACAGTCAAAAAAGGGGCGGTTCCAAAATAATATCAACAACCAAAAAATAAAAAACCAAATCCACAAATTTAAACCAAATTCCAAACATTTCATGATAAAGTTACTATCAAAGACTATGCTGCTGGACAAAGACGTGAAATATAGAGTTATATAGATACTTGTTGAAAATCGGTAAATGCTGAATTTTAAATTTTTAAAATTTTAAATTTTTTGCTGAAAGGGTGAAAAGGGGTGTTGAAAGAAAAAAAGAAACCTTCAAAGGGCGTATACAAAGGAGATATAATCAAAAACATCGACACGCAAGCTATTAAGTTGAAAATAAAAAGAATTGAGAAAAAAATGTTTCATAAGCCATCAACTTGGAACCCAGCCACAAAATAGAAATACATACCTTTTCAAGAAAGCGAGATATATAAATTAAAGATATAAAAAAAATAGTAATGTTTAAAGAAGATAACAATAAGAAATGGAGTTGTTCAGAAAGATTTGATTATGTGTATAAAGAAAGAATAATTTTTTTTGTTTTAATACGTGAACAAAAGAGGATTAAAAAAAGAAAAAAAAGAGAGAGAAATTTGAGCTACTAAAGGAATGACAGACACAAAAAACGGTCGGAAAGGAACACAAATTATAAGGAGAAAAAAGAAGAAAGCTTCAAAAAGTATTGGGAGTCCAAAAGAAAAAAAATGAAAAAGAGGAAAAGATGAGATTTTTATATCAAAAAAGAATTGTAAACAATTGTGGCTGCGGAATGGAAGAAGGAGATTACGTGAGCAGGATTGTCTTGCGCACTGGGGACGATGAGTCAGGGGTTAGGTCAGCAGGTATATATATATATATATATATATATTAACAGGAAAACCCAAGCAGTGGAAACCAGCTGCGCAGCACGCACAAAGACAGCCAAACACCGGGAGATTGTTGTGGACGCGTGCACGGGAATTTTAAACTGGCGGCACCGCAGTCATCGAAACAAAAGCGTGACACCGGCGATGTTGCACTTTGACGAGTCTTGGCACGCTGGGGCCAGTCAAGTGTCAAAAAATCTAGCTGGTTAGTTTACGTCATTTTCGAATGGCTCAAAATCGTTAGTGTCAGGGGTTTTGATTTTTTTCAAGGAATGAAAGTGATGATGATTTGTTTTTATTGGTTGGTCAATCATCACATCTGACAAGTCACTTTTTGTTTTGATCCATTTCTTGATTTCCTAAAACAACCAATAGTGGTTGCCTAATGTGGTAACCAAGATGTTGGCAAATAATAACGAAAAAAACGGTTATTTGTTGTTTACGTTAACGTCAAAAAAATAAAAAAATAAAAAAAGAAATGCTAGAGTTCACATGACTTGGTATCAGTTAACTAATCGACATCTGCAAAAACACATCAATTAAAACAACTCGCAACGAAATGCCCAATTTGTGTTTCAAAGATAGATGAAGATTCGTTTGACTCAACAACTACATGAAAAATAACTAAATCAGTTTAATTAAACTGTTTTATTTCACTCCAAAACAATTGTTTCAAAATGTCTAGTGTCAGACCCTCAATTCAATCAGTTCATTCAATTAACCAAAACCAAAACCAAAACCAAGACAAAGATGAAGATGAAGATGAAGATGAAAACTGTCCCGACGGCGGTTTCACGGCTTGGAGAGTCGTCCTGGGCTCTTTTTTTGGGCTTTTCGCAGTCTTTGGCGTTATCAATTCTTTAGGTGCCGTCCAAGCCTACGTTTCAACTAACCAACTCGTTTCTAAATCCCAATCCCAAGTGTCTTGGATCTTTTCCGTTTTTCTGTTTCTATGCTACTTACTGGCCGGCCAAGTAGGTCCTGTGTTTGATGCCTATGGTCCGTACCAACTAACAGTCGTTGGAATCGTTTTTGTAACTCTGGGTCTCATGATGACTAGTCTGTGCACCCAGTATTATCAGTTCTTTTTGGCCTTTTCGTTGTGTACGGCAGTTGGCGTGGCTATGCTCATGACTCCTGCTATTAGCATTGTTACACAACATTTTAATAAAAAACGAGGAATGGCTATTGGTGTCTCGTCCATGGGAGGCAGTGTAGGTGGAGTTGTTTTTCCTGTGGTTTTACGAACCTTGTATTCAAGTGTTGGTTATGGTTGGGCTTTAAGAATCCAAGCCTTTATTTGTTTTGCTACTTCTTTTGCGTTTCTTGTTTTGACCAAACCTAGGCTAGACAGAAAAACTTTACAAACAAATCAAGTTTTTAAACTATCATCAATCAAACTAATCGACTTCAAGTCACTTAAAGATTTGCGATTCACTTGGCTTGTTTCGGCAAACTTTTGTGGAGAACTGGGTGTCATGAACGGTCTCACGTTCTTCACCTCATACGCATTAGCACAAGGCAAATCTCCATCGTTATCTTACGCATTACTCGCAATTCTCAACGCCGTTGGAATTTTCGGTCGCTGGATTCCTGGAATTGTTGCCGATAAATGGTTTGGTCGGTTCAATACGTTGACTTTTACAACTACAATGGCGTTTATCACTATTTTTGCGATTTGGTTGCCGTTTGGTCATAAAACTAGTGGGCTGGTAATTTTTGCTGTGTTGCATGGATTTTTCAATGGTGCCATTTTGTCATTGGGTCCAGTATGCTGTGGTCAAATCTGTAAAACTAGAGAATATGGATCAAGATACGGAACAATGTTTCTGTTTGCGTCGTTTGCTTGTTTATTGGGTGTCCCGTTGTCTGGAGCTTTGATTAAAGGCACCAATTATAATCACTTGATTGTGTTTAATGGCTGTTTGTATGTAGGAACCACGATATGTTTAGTTTTTTCAAGATATTGTGCCGTGGGATTCAAATGGTGCAAGTGGTAGATCTCTTATCAGTTTCGAACCCCACACTTAAAAAAAAAAACGTTGCGTGGCAAGCTTGAATGACTAATTCAAGAATATTTAAACGATTCAATTTCATCAACTTCTACTGACAATAATAATAATAATAATAAAATGCCACTTTCTACGTTTGAACTTCAGAATAGTTTATTAGAATCTTTAGACAAGTCTAATCCTAATTTGTCAAAATTGTCATCTCAAAATTTGAATCAAAATAAACAAAATGAAATAACTCAGGTTGGCTCATCTACTCATGATACCATAGAATTACAAAATGTTCAATACCGAGGACATGTAGATATTGAAGACTCAGCCAATAACAATATATCAAACACTACCACCACCACCAACAATGATAATGACGAAACATATCCTGAAGGAGGGTTTGCAGCATGGCGCGTCGTGCTCGGTTCATTTTTTGGAATGTTTAGCGTGCTCGGGTTCATCAACAGCATGGGCGCCGTGCAAGCCTACGTGAGCGTCCACCAGCTGGCCGGAAAATCCGAGTCACAAGTATCGTGGATTTTCTCAGTGTTTGTGTTTTTGTGCTACATTCTGAGCGGCCAAGTCGGGCCTTTATTTGATGCCTATGGTCCGTACCATTTGGGAATCGTAGGCACGGGGTTGTTTACAATTGGACTCATGATGACTAGTCTCTGCACCAAGTATTATCAATTCTTTCTTGCGTTTTCTATTTGTTGTGGTGTTGGATGTGCGTTACTGATGACTCCGCAGGTTGCCTGTGTTGGCCACTTTTTCAATGTCAAACGCGGTGCTGCTATAGGCACCGCAACCATTGGCGGAAGTTTGGGAGGTGTCATATTTCCCATCTTTTTGCGCAGGTTGTATTCTACAGCAGGATATCCTTGGGCCATTCGAGGACTTGGCTTTTTATGTCTGGGGACATTGGTTGCGTCTTTGTTGTTGATGAAGACCCGTCTTAAACGTCAACAAACATTTACTTTTTCGTGGAAGAATCTTGCAGATTTCAAGTCATTGAAAGATTTAAGATTCACCTTTTTGATTCTGGCAAACTTTTTGGGAGAACTTGCTGTGGTCATTGGTATCACTTTTTTAACATCTTATGCACTTGCACAAGGCAAATCTGAAAACCTGAGTTATGCGTTGTTGACCATTTTGAATTCTCTTGGAATGCTTGGACGTTGGTTACCTGGAATCATTGCTGACAAGTTGGGCAGGTTCAATACCCTCATTGCGACTACCACAATGGCCTTTGTTACCATATTTGTGATTTGGCTGCCGTTTGGTAAATCTACAGGTGCGCTGATTGCGTTTGCTGTGCTTCATGGTTTTTGCAACGGCGGTATTCTGTCTTTGGCGCCAGTATGTTGTGGCCAGATTTGTAGAACCCAGGATTATGGGTCTAGGTATGGCACCATGTACGTTTTCACGTCGTTTGGTGTACTACTGGGTGTTCCGTTGTCGGGTGCTTTGATTCGTGGAAGTAATTATAATAGTTTGATTATTTTCACGGGCTGTTTATATGTAGCCACGACCATTGCGTTGATCGTTTCGAGATATTATGCTGTAGGGCTCAAGTTGCAAAAGTGGTGAATCAAGTTAGTTTGGTTAACTTTTTTTTATCATAACCATGTTTATAAATTCAAAATATTTCTCATGATTGTTTGATCAAGACAATTGGTGAACCTGAATTTATTACAATTTTAAAAAAATAATACAAATTTATAAATAAAAACCTATTTCCAAACAGCTTCCAATTCACCAGCCCATTCCTTCCAAACAGGTCTATAAACCGTTACATGACCAGCCGTCACTTCATCCAAACTAAAACTTGCAGGCTGCACCGTTCGAACACCACCCAAATTCTGATGAAGCACATCCACTGTTCGATTATCTGCCGACACATTCGTAATGACTGCCGTATGATTGGGTGCTCCCATCATCACTTGTCTCGTAATCATACCTTGAGGCGACTTACTTTCAATCCTAACTGACAAAAACTGGATAATATCACCACGAGCAATTCGATCGTTATACGCAACAGGGGCTGGCGCAAGTCCTTCAGCTTCATAAACCACTGCTCCAAATGTATACCCTTGGGGCGCCATTGTTCCTGGTGTAGCTTCCAACGCTTGTTTACCGAGTGTCCAACATTCTCCGTCGCCGACCTGCGTGTTGCGTACCGACTCTACGTACAACGCGACCGAGTTGTTGAACTGGTCTCGGGCTTGTGCAAGTTGCTGTTGCGTGAGTGCAGCAGGTGCTGGCACATCTTGTCGACCAACACACACGCTTCCAAGCGGATCAGATGCTTCCCAATCCAATCTAAACTTGACAATTGCCAACGTTTCGGAAACTCGCAATGCTATAATCAATGTCCGCTTGTTTCCTGAGGACGTGACTGTGTACGTATGGTTAAGGGTTTGTAAAGCGGGTGGAAGTTGTAGAGAATGTGCGCTTTGGGTATACCAAAGTGTGCCGAGACTCAAGTCATATTGGCCCTGTGGATCATTTTGGTTAGCAGTAGGAGCTCGTGGAGGTGTATGAACGGGAGCTGGAACAGATGGAGGCAAAGTTGAAGATCCCAGATCTGGTCGAGTGGCATAATTGACTGGTGGAGGAGCGTTTAAAGTTCCGTGGCCTAAAGGTGTTGCGATGGGCTCGTTTTGGATAGGAGCTGGACTTTGAACTGAAGTTGCGCTGTTAACAGATGCTCCAGTATGTGTAGCATTAACCTTGTGGCCAACTAAATTATTCTTTTTTGGTGGCGCAGGAGGTGGTTTTTTATGAACATTGTGAACACTATTCAAATTATTCACATCATTCACACTATGAACGGCTGCATGTGAACTTGAATCATAAACTGGTTGCATTTGTAAAGATGGGGCTGAAGAAATTGGACCATTTCGACGATTAAGTTCAGCTACCATGTTGATATTCATTTGTTCAAATTGTTTGGCAAGACCGGCAGCACCGCCAACTGACGTGGTAGCAGGAGTTGCAGGCTCGTTGACAGATTCGGATGCGTGGGTATAAGGCGGAGGCGCTTCATTTGAAACTGTATTGGAACTGATTTTAGCAGGTTTGGTAAACTTTTTGGGTGGAACAGGTGGTTTTTTTTTCTTGGCTATAGGAGAAGAAACAGGAATTTGAGCTTGAACAGGAATCTGAGCTTGAATTGGAGCAGGAGAAGGAGGCGGCAATTGTGCGACGTTTCTAGCAGGAGGCACCGGAGGAAGTGTAGAACGAGTTGGTAAAGAAGGAGTAGCACGTTCCGCACCAGCATACATTGGCGGAGGAGCTGGAAAAGAGCTGGGATCAGGCAAAGAAGAAGTTGGAACAGATCTTGATGGCAGATTTGGGTGCGCAGGCTGATGAGGAGCTACGGCAGCAGGACGAGGAGCATTGGGCAAAGGAGGAGGAGGCTGGAATGTTTCAGTTGGAGGCAATGGCTGCGTGGCAGGCACAACAGGAGTTGGAGCTTGAGCTTGGTAACCTTGTTGAGGGTAGTTTCCATACTGCATAGGAGCAGTCGATGGAATAGTGGGAGGTTGGAACTGCTGAGGTTGAACTTGATATTGAGGTTGAACTTGAGCAGCTGGCTGAGGTTGATATCCTTGATACGCAGGTTGAACAGGAGCTCTTGAAGGCGCTGTAGCAGTCCCGTGAGCTACACGATGCACAGGAGGAGCAGGAAACGAATTGGGATCCTTCAAAGCAGCCAATGGACGAGCACTGATTGCTTCAGCAGGATTTTCCTCATTGTTCTTTTTCATAGGATTAAAGTCATTGATGGAATGAGTGTCTTTGTTATAATAGTTGCGGCCCTTTTCAGAAGCCTTGTTGAGTTGAGCTTGAGACTCTTTGAAAAAGGATGAAAACGACATCTTTCTTGCCTGAAGTGTTGTGATGGTGGTGAAGATGGCGTGGCAAGTAAAACAAGCTTAGTTCTGCGGGTTTTAAATCACGTGATCTTTTATACAGACAAAACGTGATCATATATTACACATCATGTAACAGCAGCATCCAAACCAGCCGCCGAAAGTAAACAAACATCGCTGCTTTCACCAGCGCAGGCAAAACCATCTGCGTTACCCAAAAGCCTTTTTTTTTATCGTTGAAATACATCATTGCCACCACTTAAACCTGTTTAACTCACACACATTACTACCACCAAATACCCTTCATTCCTCTAAACACACATACCAATCAAGTCATCCGATACCCATGTCTATGGCCGACCAGTTCGAGCCTTTAGAGGTCATTGGCCGCGGCTCTTTTGGCCTCATACGCAAGGTTCGCCGCAAAGCCGACGCTAAGATTCTTGCGCGTAAAGAAATCTCGTATCGTCAAATGAACGTCAAGGAAAAAAACCAACTCATGGCTGAGTTTCGTATCCTAAAGTCACTTGTTTATCCCAACATTGTGCGGTACTATTACCATGATCACGTTCTTCAAGAACATGCCGTCCATTTGTATATGGAGTACTGCGATGGTGGTGATCTGGCTGCTGTTATTCGCAACTGTAAACAGTCTGGTGACTTTGTGCCAGAATCATTGGTATGGTCAATCTTTACTCAGCTTACGTTGGCATTGTATCGGTGCCATTACAACTCTGACCCACCTCCTCCAGACGAAATAGGATCCGGGTCTCAAGTACAAGAACCACCAATTCCTTCTACCATCATTCTACACAGAGATATCAAACCTGATAATGTGTTTTTGGACCAGCACAATACTGTCAAGCTGGGCGATTTTGGGCTAGCAAAGATTTTGGACCAAGAACATGTTCTAGCAAACACATATGTGGGAACACCTTATTATATGAGTCCCGAAGTGCTCAACGACCAACCGTCCATGCCACAAAGCGATGTGTGGAGTTTGGGCTGTGTCATTTACGAATTATGTGCAAAGCATCCGCCTTTCCAAGCAAAGTCTCATATGCAACTGTCTCAGCGAATCAAGGAAGGTGTCTATCCGCCGTTACCGTCCGTATACTCTGATCTTCTTGGAAGCACCATTTCTAGCTGCCTGACTCAAGACTATCGCATGCGCCCAACAACTGCTGCGCTTTTGCACACAAGCATGTTTAACTTTTGTCGAAAAGAGCGAGAAGTTGATAGCACCCGGCGCGAGCTTGAAGCAGTCAAACTTGAAATTGAACAAGAACGCATTGAGATTGAAGAAGCGCGTAATGATGTTGAAATGATACGAAATGAATTGGAAAATAAGGAACTGATGCTAAAAACTCAAGAAGAAGAGCTGATATTGGAACGAGATGAACTATTAAAAGAGGTTCAAGCCGAGCAAGAGTCAATACAATTGCAAATGAAGGTTTTTAATGAAGAATTTGAATTGCGTGTTGATCAAGAAGTTCAACGACGAGTTGATATGGTTCTTAAAGGAAAACGACAAAGCTTTGACCAAAACTTAACTACCCAACAATCAAAAGACATTTCGCAAACCTCCTTTTTAGCAACTCCTTCAAGTATATACTCTGCACAATTCGTCAACGATACCAGTATATCATCAACCCAAAGCACGCCGTACGCTAGTCGATCCGGTGTCAAGGGCCCGCGACTGATTCGAGATTCGTCGCTTAATAGTAACCAATCCCGATCACCGCGCAAACATTACAGTTTTGATGACGAAGCTGGCGACAGCAGTGCTACACCGACACATCGACGTTTAGAACGAAAAATATCGGGTCAATCGTTGGCGTCGCATGGATCTCACAATACTTCAATTTCGCGAATGGGTTCAACTGCATCAGCCTCTTCTCGAATAACGTCACCTTTGATTCCAGCACACCATTCGTTTGAGTCAAAACAGCATTCACCATTACAGCAGTCGCCTAGAAAACCTAGCGGGTCTCATGGCCATACTTATTTAACAGCGAATTTGACGTCGCCATTGAGTATCAAAACTTGTGCAAGAGGCTCGCCTGAAAAAGATACCGAAATGACGTCGCCAGTTCGACCATACCCATTAAACTCTGCTTTACAAAACCGGCACACAGTGTTGCCCATGGACGATTCTTCGAATTCGTCTGTGTCTGGTTACTCATTACAATCGTCGCACTTGTCTGCGTCGTCTACATCGTCATTGGAAGTAGAAGGCAGTACTCGGTTATCGAGCGAGTTTTCAAAACAAACGTTGGCTGGATACCCTGCTTCTCATCCTCACTCACAACAAGGCCAAACTCATAATTTACACATGTTTGAGGCAGGCCACCACCCAACCCGGGCGTTGTCAACAAAAACAGAAGGTTATGCTCGTACTAAAGCAGATATACAGTTTTTGGACGACAGCAGTGTGACGACATTACAAGATGTTGATATTCAAAACGGTAATCGTCGACGTTTTGGTGATGGAGATGATGATGAGCTTATGAGTCCAGAACCTGCGTATGGAAGTTTTAAGCCCAAAAGATCGATTTCTTCACCTATCAAAAGTTCACATATGAATAAAATTTCACCACACAAGAGTGCAGCAGCAATGGCGATGATGATTGAAGCTGTGTCATCAAGAAATAATAATAATATTAATAATAATAATAGTATGATTACTACCCAACATGCACTTTCTGATCGAGTATCCAATCTTAAATCGCCAGTAGCCATTTTTAGTCCCAGCGTACCTCGAGACAGACAAGCACCTCATTTCCAAGCCATTTATTCATCATCTACATCGTCTAATGGATCAGGAGACCGGTCTCGCCAAAACAGTCCGGAAAAAGACCAATCTGTGACAAACTCGCCGCTTTTGGGTGGCCGAAATTCCTTTGACCATTCCAATTCTGTTTCTTCAAACACGTCACGTCATGGCAACGGACATAACCCAGTTATTTACGAAACAGAAAGTCATACCAAACATGCAAACTCGGCTGGATCGAGTCCCAGAAAGCATTCGCCGGTTAGAAAACCTGTCAGGCCGGCAACCAAAACTGAAGACTTGTCTGAGATTTGCGTGACCAATGGTCATGATGGTCAACAACAAGAAGGTGGAGGTAGCACGTCGTCGCCTCCTAATTCTGGGTTAGTTAGACGGCGACGAGTTCATGAAGACAGAGTGCCGTCGTTTAATAATAATAATAATAATAATAATGATAGTTTAGGGAGTACTCAAAAAGAAGAGTTGCTGGGAATGGGTATCAAGACCAGTGCACCGACGTCTAGAGAAAAACCTGGAATAGTGGCAGCTGGGTTCGTCAAAAGACGTTGTGAGACCTGGGATGATAATTGGGGAGCCAAAGAAGAGTGTAGAAGTGAAGAGTTTAGGGGTGATGAAGAGTTGGATGAAAGACGAGGACGGGATGTTTCGCCAAGTCCGTTTGTCAAAAGACGAGAAAGACGGGTGTAGTTTTAATTTTATTGACATTTTTAATTTTTTTAATTTTTTTTTTTTCTTTAGGTTGTATTATTATTATTAGAATGTTTTTTTATTTTTTTTAAATTAAAATCTATAATTGATTAAAGATAGTAATCATGTTTTGTAATCCGTTCATGACACCAGGATCAGGACCTTTTGATTTGTCGTCAAACAATTTTGTGTGAGCGAAATCTATCAAGTTTAGTTTAAATAATTGATCTTGAATAATCAAACTTGAAAAATCACCATCATCATCTTCTTCTTCTTCTTCATCCTCATTTTCTATACTTTTTGGTTTGGTTTGGTTTATTTTATCTAACCTTTCTTTAATCGATTTCGCTTTTTGTAAATACTCATCTTCACCTATTTCTTCTTCTTTTGCTTCTAATGCTTGCATTTCTTCAAGTAATTGAAGCTTAAGCTCGACAACGTCATCATCGCCTTCATACACAAACAACAAACTGGCGCCTCTCATTTCAAAACTTTTTGATTTCAAAATGTCAGCAATTTGTTGTAACCTGTGAGTAAAGTAGAATTTCAAGTGTTTGAAGAATTCCTTCTTTGTGGGTGAGAAATTGAATTGGTTGTTGAAAAGTGTTAAATTGGTTGAATCAAGTGGATCCAAAACTCCCAAAGGTATAAAGTATCGAATTAAGCCCTGTTTAAATGTAGAAGCAGTAAACAGTCTTCCATACTCTTTTCCAAACATGACACGTTCTCCATTTCCTATCGGTATTCTATCAGCAATTTCAAGCGCTTCATCGTCTTTACCGTCGTTTCTGCAGTTATCGTAAAACGCATTCATTCCAGTTATTCTGACATCCAAAGACCCGCTAGTAGTAGACTGTGCCACTTTGTCTAACCGTTCTCTTTTTGCGGCATCAGCACGGTCGTCCCATAGAATATGACCAAGCTTGGTATCCAAAATGCTAGGCTGGGAGTACCCATACAGCATGTTTCTGAGCACCAACACTTCAGATTTAGGTTCTTTGGCAGGTCTATCGTTTTTTAAAACAATTTGGGTATCATTTTCATCTTTCTTTGATTGTGTTGAATCACCTTCTGTCAACACACCATACAGTTGCGGCACAATGTCCCACAAATCTTCATACTCGGCATCGTTACTGATCTTTGTATAAAACTGGACTTCTTCAACGTCTGTCGGTTTATAAAACATATCTCCGTCAAGGTTTTGGTACGGCCCTTCATGGCCTCCTGCTTGTAAAAGTGATGTAAACATTTTTGTTTTGTCAACTAATTCAATTCAGTTAGTTGTACAAGTTTTGAAAAACGCACTGTTAAATATTGAGATTTGATGTAATGACAGTTGGTGTAATAAATTTGATCAATGTAAATACGCCGCTTCACGTGTCGCAACCAGATAAAGACCCAAATCACGCAATTCACGTGATATTATTGATTATCTTTTAAACTTTTAAAAAAAGATAAATAGATTAAAAATCATATTTCAAAATTTTTTTTTCTTCATTGTTATTCTTTTTCATTATTCTTTTCATTTTTCACAATTTTTTGATTCCAAGTCTTTGTTTTTATTCAACTCCAAGATTCAAAACCAAACCCCACACTTTTTCAACAAAAAAGTAAAAAAATAAAAAATGGCACAAACCAAACTTGATCGAACACTTCGTTCATATTCTCAGCCACTTTTATTTGCATTTACTGGATTGGTTGTTGCAGCGAGTGCAATTTCATTAGCAAGCACGTATTTTTCATCCAACAGTTATGATTCAAAAGATAAAAAAGATAATAAAAAAAATAAAAAAAGTTTAAATGAAGAGAGCTTTGGGTTTGCTAGTACGTCGTCTTTAAAAGATTCGTTGTATACTAAAGATACAAAGAAAGAGATTCCGCCTGAGCAACAGTTTGTGGACAGTGATGAAGAACAAGAAAGATTAGAAAAGATGAAAAAATTGAGACAAGAAGAAAATGATGATAATGAAGAAGAAGAAGAAGAAGAAGAAGAAGAAAAAGAAGAGTTTCGACATGATAATAAATCTAATAATGTTGGTCTTTGGACTGACGAAAAGTTGGAATCTTGGTTGAAAAAGGTATGTTTATGTTTTACAGCTAAAAAATGGTATTTTTGCCTAACATTATTATTATTTTTTTTTTTAGCGATATGTCATTGTACCAGACGGTGTTGGACGTGATCAATTGGTTGCTTTAGTTAAAGCGTTGAAATAAGTTTTGTTAAATGTTTTATCTCTTTTTCTATGAAAAGTGTCGACCAATAATGCAAAAAATAAAAAATAGAAAATAAAAAATAAAAAATAAAAAATAAGATAAAAAAAATAATAATTCTTTAAACAGGACACCCAGCATATTCTCGAGCCCCTTCAAGAAGCTTGACTGTTGCCGTATAATGAAAGTAAATTCCTCCAAACACACAAACATGCCAAATGTTGTGCGACATGCCAAAGTAGTCAAACACCTTCAACGGGAAAAACCGCTCTGGAAAAAACAGCGCGTAGAAAACAACGCCGCACGCGTAAAACATCAAGCTCCGAAACACCGGCGCGTAAAAGGCATACGTCTCGGAAAACCCGCGCAAAAGACCCGCGTGGACAAATCCCATGACCCCGGCACCTGCAAACGACACGAAAAACGCCACCCGCGTGTGTTTTGATTCCGGCGTGTCGAACGACGGGTGCCACGTGAAGACGGCGCCAAACAGGCCAAACACTGCCGTCACGGTGATGTAGAAAAGCTGTAGTCTTGGACTGCAATAGAACGCGCTATATTCGGTCGTGATAATTGATGCAGCAATCAGTACCGTGATGCCTGTGTAATCGACACAAGCCCAGCGCTGTTTCTGCCCGGCATGGCTGATGCCGTTACAAGTATGCCAGATCGTTGAACAAAACAAACATTTGGATGCTGCGACCAAAAACGTAATCATTGTCAGTTTGTCTGCCCAGTTAGAATTGGTCCACGACAGCGTTGTAGGATAATGAAACACTCCAAGCAGGACCATCACCACAAGTCCTAATAAATGTGTCCAAATGTTACATGTTTCGTTGTGAAGGGTCATAACGCTGACAGCACAATCAGTGTATTTTTCACAAAATCGATATCCCCGTCGAATATAGGGGTTTTCACGCCATGGGTGGGGAAGTTCTTCATAGGTCAAAAGTCTATTTTTGGCCGAAATAATTGCCGACTGCACGGAATGATTCAAGAGTTCTGCCTGATAAAGCGAGTCATTACACAACGTTTCCAAATCAGAAAGCTTGGATTCAATGTACCGAAGCCCATCGACGGCCTTTTCAGCCACAGAAGGAGTTGCAGCCGTGTCGGGTTCCAATTTGGTGTCGAAATCTGAAGAAAAACAAGTTGTGGCCAATGAACTTTGGGAACTGGTAGAACCAGGTCTGCTATCGCCAAAAATGGAACTTGCAACGCTATTGGATCGAGATGAAGCTGGACTGTCAATGCTCAGGTCTTTACTAAACTCATCTAACGCAGACATTTCTGTAGCAGCTTGGCTAGCAGCATCATATAAATCATGATAATGCGTTTCTATAATTGCAACCAAACTTTCTGCTTTTTCAATGCCGCCAGACACTAATGAGTCTTTAAATGAGACTATGCGCGAATACAATCCATGAACTTCGTTAGTGTGAACTGAAGGTTCAATACAAGAATCGACAGATTTGCCTAACGATTCTAAACCGTATCCGGCCAAGTTATTAAGACGGGTTTCTAAGTTCGTAATGAAAGCGTCAAGATTGATACTCCCGTTTTCGTCGACAATCAAGGAGCTCAAAGTCTGTGAAAATGAACATGATTTTTTGTGTCCATTAGGTGCTTTACGATTAAGCAACGTCGTTGGCTGGGATTGTAAAGTTGTAGTGAATGAAGTCATGAAGAAAATAATAACAAAAATAACTATAATGAATGAATGAATAGTAAAAAAAAAAAGAATGGAACTAAAAAAATTTCAGGAGTATAAGTTTTTTTTTTATAAATGAAAAGGTTGTTTCTTTCGACGGCCTCGTATTTCAATGACAACAATTGTCATACATTTGTTACCAAGTCTCATATAAATGAAGCATGTGGTTTTTGCCACAAAGATTAGCGGTATTAATGCTTTTTTGCTGTAATTTTGTTAGAATTTGATTAGAATTTCAGATCTTAACAATTTTGATTTTTTCAAATTCATGCTCAAAACCTTGTTTTTTAGTGGCCGTCAAACTCGTATCTGCTGATAACAATGTGTGTATGTATAGGTAGACTTAATCTGTAAAATTACCCGGCATTGTGTTTGCCAAACCTCCAAATTTATGTTCACGTTCAACTTATTTGAACAAATGACAAAAGTTGATAAGGTTCAATGGCTGATTTAGGTGGGTAGATATATTCAATATACTAGCTTATTTCACTAACAAAATTTCAACTAGACACTGCAAAAAAAATTTCTCTTCGCTTTTCTCAGCTATCAGAAGCTACCAAAAATGGCACTGATTCGATTGGAAACATTTCTGACTTCAAGCGTTCAGTCACAGAAACCGCATTCAGTGCTATTGGAATAATGAACTCCAAACCCAATGATCCCAAGAATTCGCTGTGTTTTCAAGAATGGGTGAGTTCAATGATCAACATTTTCATTCCATTTGCAGAGACCGTGGCAAAAGATCGTGACGAGTATGAAAAAGCCGTTGTTTCTTTCTCAAAAACTCCGTCTCAAGCCGATTTCAATTTTTTAAACAAAAAGGTCGTTTCTCTGAATAACCACTATAAACATCAAATTGGTGTATATACCTCTCAATTGGAAAAAGTCGAAAAGGCTTGTGCTGAACTCTCAAAAACAACTGCAGGGTTAGAAAAAACCGTTGACCAAAAGAATATCCATATAAACCAAGTCATTACTGCAAACGAAATTTTGCGATCTGAACGTGACGAACTTGAAATCAAACTAGCTACTTTATACACTTATATTTTAAAATCAAGCACCCAGCCATTCAACCTGGGCCCTGAATTCAAACCAAAAATTACAACAAAAGTGGAAAGCTTTAGTGACAAGTTGACAGAAGTTGAACTTCCAAACTTTCCTCCATTTCCAGCAACTGATTCTTTTGATGTTTCAAATATTTCAAATACTTTAAATACCACGGCTGACAAATCGCAAAATTCGTCTGATGGAAAAGTACAAAAACCAATTTCTAATGAACCCGTCAAACCTTTAAAATCTTTAAACAAACCATCAGACAAAAAAACAGAAAAAAAACCATATACACTTCCAAAACCTACTAAACCAGCTTTAGGAAAACCCAAAGTATTGGCACCGCCCAACAATTATGGACCTCAAACAGTTGTTCGACATGACTTGACAAACGTCAAAGTTGCTACAAAATCGTCGACCAAAGATACCAAACCAAGCACCGACGAAAAGTTGACTCAAGCACTTATTCAGCATGCCGACCGCATGCCCAAACCTCGGCCACGTCTCGTTGAACGACTTATCCCAGAAGTTGGCGACATTAGTGAAGAACAAGCGCGTACGAGTGTCGATTTCAGTAAAACCAAGGACGAGAAAACTAAAAGGGCCATGTTGGAAGCAGCAGCGACTACTCGTGATAACGAGCAGTTTGAAGATTACTACACACAGTTTTGGGATACACAGGATTTGCCAATTGATGAACAAATGTTGCGTGGATTTACAGTGCCTGACGAAGCCAGGTATCCTGCTGAACATTTTGGAAAAACGCTTGGGTTTGATCCAACCGGGCTACCGTTCATGGAAGTGATGAAGGAGTTTGAGCACACCAAAGATAAATGTGTAGCCAGAAAGTGTCCGATTCATGGAAGCAAAGAAAACATTAATAACGAGGATTTTGCGCAGCATCCGTCGCACGATATTTGGAAAACTTTTGTTGATCAAACAGACGATTACGTGCCTGAGTCGAAGAGAATGTCGATTGCTGTGCAAAGAGTTGATGGCAAACCTGTTTATGGACCAGAGTTTCCACCGTCCATGTTGAAGTAAATATATTATTTTATTTTGAATATGGTAATGATAATCATGTGAGTTTATATAGAATTACAGATTACCACTCACAAATCTAATATTGTATTTTCAGTAAAAAAAAACCACAAGCTATTAATAACAACAAAAACAAAATAAAAAAAAGGTTCCGATATTATTTTTTTTATTTTTTTATTTTTTTTATTTTATTTTTTATATATAAAAATTTACGCGTTTTTTTTAATCAATTAATAATTTATTTTAATAATTTAAATCTTGTTAATTTGTTGGTATCATTGTTTATATTTAATTTTTTCTTTTTTTTTTTTTTTTTTTTGATAGTATCTTTTTAACATTAATAATAAACAGTCATTTTTTTTTCAACGCGTTTTTTTGTTCAATTGAAAAGGGAGTAAAGAAGAGGACAAATAAACGTTAGACATAACATTTGAATTAATTTTTTAAGAAACGACAACACAAATTGCTCAAAAAAAAAAAAATAGAAAATAAAAAAAAATAGAAAATAAAAAAAAATGAGCGACACAACAAGTAAACCTAAAGGACGAGGAAGACCTCGTAAATATCCAGTTGGACAGTCCAAATCGGAATTACTGGAAGCAGCACGAGCAGCCGGAACGCTTAGAAAACGAGGAAGACCACCCAAGAACCCAGACAGACTGGTTGAAAATAACGATAACGAAAATAACGATAATGATAATAATGACAATAACGATAATAACAATAACAATACCAGTAACAACAATTCTACAAGAAATGAAGACAATGGTTTT
>JAJLVH010000753.1:0-17899 GCA_030570155.1 Magnusiomyces magnusii
ACAAGAACGAAACATGGAAATCTGTCTCGTTTTGTGAATCGCTGAGTCGCCCCGCATTTTACAAAATCAAGGGGCAAGACGTCAAGACTACGGTTCTACACTCTGTCGGTGCCGTTTTTACGCCAAAGGAGTTTCGCGGGCATGGCTATGCGAAACTCATGATTGAAGAATTGGTTAAAAAGTTTGACGACTTGAATCAAGACACTAGTGCGTTTGTGGAGGAGTATCGTGGGCTGAGTGACGAAGCTGTTGGGTATTCAGGCAGCACTCTGTGGTCTGATGTTGAGCTTTATTACGAAAAGTTTGACTACAAAGAACCAACCGGCAAACACAAGGAGTTGGTGATATACTTGAACTCTGATTCAGACACGACTAAATTCACATCGCTGAAGGAAGCAATTGAAAACACCAACATTGAGTTGTTGAGGGAAGAAGATTTACAAGAAGTTAGTGAATACGATTGTAATGAATTCAAAAAGGGTCTGGATCTCTTGACTGAAGAAGACGGAATCACCAGAATGTGTACAATACCTTCAGCAGAGATCCATGAAATGACGCATGCCCGTGCACATTTTGTTGCTCCTGTTTTGAGACAAGACGAGTACAATGTTGTTGGTTTAAAGTCGACGGCTAGAGAAACGAAAAATGTCGAATACTTTGGTTGCAAGCTGAATGGAATGACTATGATTTGGAGTCAAGACATTGGCAACAACAAACTGAATATTTTGAGAATTGTGGTGTCGAAGGAGTTTAAAAACCAAGGCAAGACAGCCCTGGAAACGGTTGTCAAAATGCTGGAAGTTGCACTCGAAGACGCCAAACTGTGGAACTTGAAAAAGGTGACACTATGGATACAGGATTTGCCCATCGACTTTGATCATCCCGACAAGGCATTGTTTAGTTTAAAGGAGCTTGAGCAGGGCTGGAATCTGGGCCATGAACAGGCTGGAAAGATTGAGGAACGAGTGGATTCGTGGCCAATGTTTCGGCCCATGCCCGGAAAAAAAGTGTGTTTGGAATTTGCAGGAAAGTATGCATGGTATTAAGTCAGCCGTATGCTAGTTTACATATATGTCCAATTATAAAATAGTTAATCGATAGCAGGTTGGTTCTAGTTTTTTAAAAAATAGTGAGAATGGCATTTACTCTCTGGAAACGTCGCGTCCAAACATCTTGACCTTCAACCAGTCGGTTATGACCAACAATCTGTTACGGACACTGAAGACCATGCTGATATAGGCAGATCTCCAAAACAAGTACGTGAGTTGGCCGCCAGTTGAAAAGTTGGACGAGTCGCCCCAGAAAGTCAAATCAGCGACAGCTTTATCGGAACCGATATAAGCAAGAGAACCTTGATGAGAATACTCAAAAGGCAAAAGAGACTCGGTACGTCTCAATTTACGAGCTTTAGACTCGAGTTCGGCAATGACGGCCTTTCTGTCTGAATCATTGGTAGCGGATTTCGACAAGACTTCAAGAGCCGCCATTTCTTCGCGGATATCTTCAGCTTTGGCAAGTTGGCCAAACAAGCCGGCAAGATAGGTACCTTCTTGAGCGGCAACTTGGGCAGTTGGAGCGTATTTAGTAGCAGTACAATCACCGAGAGCCCAGACATCTGAAGTTCCTTCAACAACAAGATACTCATTGACCAAAAGACCACGACGAGAGTTGCGCTGGCTTTCGATGCGAGAAAGGAGATCACGGGTGACAGGGCGGGCAGCGTTACCAGTTGCCCAAACCAAAAGACCATAAGGAAGCTCAAGAATTTCTTTGGTTCCGTCAGGCTTAGTAGCTTCAGCAGTGATGACTTTATCGTTAACTTTTTTAACCATGGTTTTGGTCAAGACCGTGATTTGTTCGGCTTGCATGGTTTGTTCAGTGTATTCAATGAGTTGTTTAGAAAAGGAGGGTAAGACGTTGGGAAGAGCTTCAACAAGGGTTACTTTAAAATCTTTGGCGATATCAGGAATCCATTTCTTCAAATCTTCTTCAAAGAAATCTTGAAGTTCGGCGGCAAATTCGACACCGGTGGGACCACCACCGACGACAACAGTATGAAGGTATCGTTTACGTTCAGGATCCTCGGGATCCATAAACGAAGCAGTTTCAATGCAATCCATGATTTGTTTGCGGATCTTTTGAGCATCGGGGATTTCTTTCAAAAAGCAAGCATTTTCTTCAACACCGGGGATACCAAAGGTTGAGTTTTGGGCACCGACACCGAGAACAAGGTAATCGTAATCCAAGACCTTTTCAGTCTTGTTGACGGCATCTTGGATAACAACCTTGTGAGCATCATAGTCGACACGAGTAGCTTCAGCTTCATAGTAAGTGACGGCAGTTTGTTTAGAGCGAATGATATTTCTGACGGGTTCCATAATAGAGCGATGTTCGATAGTACCGGTAGTGCAAGAAGGCAAGAGAGGAGTAAACAAAAAGAAATTACGAGGAGAAACGACAATAATGTTATAGTTGTTTGCATCGATTTTTTTCAAGAGAGAAACGGAACCCCAGCCGGTGCCGAGAATGACGATTGTTTTTTTTTTAGGATCGGCGGGTTTTTGGTCTTTTGGATGTCTAGTATCGTAAACCATGTAAGCAGTGACAGCAGTAGCAACAAGAGCTGAGCCATAAGTCAGACGCCAAAGAGATTTCCAAAAGCTCCATCCATTAGATGTAGCTGTTTTGGGAGATGATTTTGGGGGAGGAAGAGGAGGAGGAATTGATTTATCATTGGTTAATTTGTTCAATAATAAAGAAGAAGAGTTGAAATGACGAATAGAAGACAAATTTTTAGACACAAGATTAGGTCTGAAGACCAACCTTGAGTTGAAAGTGCGTGAAAGCATTTTTGATATTAGTATGTGTACTAATAAATATTAAAAATTACTTGCTCGTATAGGTTTCGAAAAAAAAAAAATCTTTTTTTTAAAAAAACGTGGAAAATTTCAAGTTTAAATAAAAAAAATATTATTGTTTACTTTTGTTTTTATTGAATAAGAACAAACATTTTGATTGGTTTTTTGACAAACCAGAATTCATCAGCAACACAAAAATAATATTGTCGCTCACCATTTGGACTTTGAGGCTCCGTCCCCGCACGGGTTAGGGAACGGTTCGGGTTTTGATTCGGGTAATCGGGTTTGGGCGCTTCAGTTGGCGAATCAATCAGGACGCGATTCCTCAGCGTTGGTCGATACTGACATCCAACTCCGCTTTTCGCATTTCAATTGGCTGAAGCTGGAAAAAAACGTTTAGATATTCCATTTCGACACTCCTTATCTTTAAGATTATGTAATACACTCTTGGATGACTCATAATATATTGATTAGGTAATTATAGCTGATTAGCTAACTATGACAAACCGCTTGGCACTTCCAGCACTTGTTTGTGGTTTTTGATTGGCCAAAAAGAAAAAGTGAAATTTGTTAAAACGAGGTAACTTAACCAATTTCAGTTAGTCCTTTATTTACCCTAAATCCCCAATATACATGTATAAATAAAAATAAAAATAAAAATAAAAACAGAAATCAATGCTTTTTGCTGTGACGGCTGACAGAACTAGTTTCGGATTCTGTGTATGATCCGGTGTATCCTGAATAAATACTGTTTTCGTATCCCGGATATCCCATCATCATCTGCTGTGGATGCATCATCTGCTGTGGCTGCATCATTGCCTGTTGCTGATAATACTGTTGCATATGTGCCTGATACATTTCTGGTGTCATTGCTGATGGTAATCCTTGTTGCTGAACCATTCCTGGATGTTGCATGGATGGTGTGGGTTGCATTTGAACTTCATGGCCCATGGCTGGTTGATTAGATCTTGTAGATCTGATTGATGACTTTTTGGAATGTTGAGATGGCGCAACTGAATGATGGGAGGTTGCAACGCTACGAATAGATCCTGCTTTAGAAAGTGGAATAGATCGTGTAGACGGTGCTCTAATAGACGGTGATTTGATTGAAGCTGCTTGCATAGATGGTGCTCTAACAGATGGCGCTTGCATAGATGGTGCTCTAACAGATGGTGCCTTAATTGATGCTGATTTGACTGATGCTGACTTAATCGATGCCGCTTTAACAGATGGTGCCTTAATAGATGGTGCTTTAATCGATGCTGCTCTTGAGTAAATAGAAGCATTGTCAGCTGCTGCAGTTGCAGCTGCGGCTGTAGCCGCCGTAGCTCCAGCTCCGACTCCGGCTCCTGCAACAAATCCTCCGCCTCCAAATCTATTTCTAATACCACCGTATACTTTTTGGACCATTGGATGAGCATTTGCCACCTTTTGATCAATAGTAGGTACATGCTTGCTCATCAAACCACTAGCCAAAGCTGATGCTTTGGTTCTTGCGGTCTTGATTTGACTTTCACATCGAATAAACAAGGCTGGTAAAGTAAATGCGCAAATCAGACACAACGTCAAAAGAGACGAAATTGGGACTGAAAAACTCAGCATATATAACCCAAAAGCCGCAGCAAACGCAAATAACGTAAACATCATGTCTTGGGCATCAAAAGCTCGTTTGATCCAGTAAACAATTTCTTCACATACTGACGCAATAGTGGATGATCTAGATTGAATTCCTTCTCTAGAAACTGAGCTTAGAAACGATTGCGATGGTCGAAATGACGAAATAAGCCCCGATTTGCCGCCGTTTAAAAATTTGGTCACACACTCCAGTAACAAAGTGCCTCCAAGAAAGAAATAAACAATTTTCAAAATAAACCGAAGAATGTCAGAGTTTTGGAATATCATGAGAACAAGCAAGAGTTCAAATAACGTGAGCCCAGATCTCACAGGGTTCTCCCATAAGAGAAGAGGTTTAAGACTCGAGACGTTTTCACGATGCACCTGAAAACTGCGAACAGACTGAGACATTTCGTTTTTTTGGCTTTTTTTTCACTAATTGATTTTGGTTTTAGTTAAAAAGAAAAAAAGAATAGTTGCGACGATAGCTTTTTTTGTTGGTTTTGAGTTTGACGCAGAAACAAAGAACAGGAGCTGTAACAGTGTGTCATGTGACGTAGCGGGTGGCTGGCCATTAATAACTACTGACAGATGATGAGTAATCTTTAATAACGCTTATTTGTCACTGTGATTATTAATGATGACAGACCGATTACAGAGCATCACGCGCCAGCCACGGCTCAGAGCCCCACGTCCCGGCTCATCCACGCTCGCCTCAGTGAGGGGCTCGTCCGGCTGACCAAGCGCTGAGTAAGCCCGCCCAGGCAATCCAGCAACGGCTTTTTTCGTTTTTTTGTTTTTTTTATTTTTTAATAAAAAGCTGATTTTTTAGATTCAAGCCAGATTTAAATTAATTCGTAATTTTTAATTTCACGTCCTGACAACCGCTGAATCAGTAACTGCCCAAACCACAGCACCACCGCAGCTACCAATCCAGCCACCAGCTGCCCAACTACAAAATCAACAATGCAACGTCGTTCTTCCGGTGATTCCTACAGCTCTCATTCTGGCGGCTCTCCAACCCCTGTTCCTCACGAAATCCCTCGTATTCCCACTGAATTCGACCAACCCTCTTCTCCCATAATCCCTATTATCGACGAACCTTACCCACGACTCGGTCCTACTCAAGACGACGTGGCTCCTGATAAAATCAACAGAACCGCTCAAAATTTTCTTCCCTTGGCTCCTGACGAGTCTGAAATCGAAGCCATGTCGGACTATACCATAAATTATGATAACAAGGCTAATTCGAAATCTAATAGCAACAACAAACCCAGCAATACCAAAAAATCCCACAAACACCGTCACCACCATGACCCCGATGACACTATGCCCTACACTTCTCCTTACTTTCTTCAAAACTCCTTTGACGGTGCTCGTCCTGTTATCCATTCTGCTGATCTTGAAGAAGTCCCGGTAGGTGTTACCCGTCAAGCTCAAACGCTTGCTGATTATAAATTCCCAACTCACCGCTTGGCTCGCGTCATGCAAGACGAAACCAAGTCTCCTCTTGTGATCGTCGCATGCGGTTCCTTTTCTCCAATCACCTATCTCCATCTTCGTATGTTTGAAATGGCCATGGACTCCATTCGCGAACAAACCAGATTTGAAGTCATTGGCGGCTACTATTCTCCAGTCTCTGATAACTACAAAAAGCAAGGCTTGGCCCGTGCTCATTGTCGTGTTCGTATGTGTGAATTGGCTTGTGAACGTACTTCGTCTTGGTTGATGGTTGATGCTTGGGAATCTCTACAACCCACTTATACTAGAACTGCTTTAGTTCTTGATCACTTCAATCACGAAATCAATATCCGTCGTGGCGGTATTGCTACTTCCTCTGGTAAGCGAAAAGGTGTCAAAATCATGCTGCTGGCTGGGGGCGATTTGATAGAGTCGATGGGTGAACCCAATGTCTGGGCTGAAGATGATTTGCACCATATTTTGGGCCGTTATGGTTGTTTGATTGTTGAGCGAACAGGGTCTGATGTTCGTTCTTTCTTGCTGTCTCACGATATCATGTATGAGCATCGACGGAACGTTTTGGTTATCAAACAATTGATTTACAATGATATTAGCTCGACTAAAGTCAGGCTGTTTATCCGTCGTGGTATGAGTGTACAATACTTGATACCCAACAGTGTCATTAGGTACATCCAAGACCATGGCTTGTACATCAACGAGACCGAGCCTGTCAAGCAGGTCATGAATGAGAGGGGGGAGTAACTTGCTCAAATTGATAGATTAGCAAATATATTAATAGACGTTTTTATTTTGACAACTGTAAATTTATGTGCTGGTCACGTTTAGTATTTCACATGGTAGTCATGTCTATCTCTCGTGATAGTCACGTTTGCGTTGTTTATTGTTGTTGGGACTCCTTTTTCAACGTTTTTTTTCCAAACAAGCGTTTTGTCAAAAATCAAATCTTTTCCTTTTTTTTCACTATTCCTCCTATTTATTCTCGCTTTCCCTTCTACTCTCTTCAAACACACAAAAAAAAACCCAAAATGTCTTCGTATATTCCAACGTTACGAGACCAGCTGGATCGCCAAATCTCACAACTGTTACACGTCAAGGATCCATATGACGATTTATACGAAGAATATGCACAGTTTTACTTTGATTCAAACGATGAAGACGATTCGCAGTTTAGTGAAGAAGACGACGGAAACTCTATTTTCTCCGACTCGGAGTCTCCCAAAACCAAACTGTTCAAGCTTCTGAAAAGCATGTCGTTCTCGGTGCAGCAACATCAGCTTTTTGGTAGCAATTTAGACAGCAACAACACCGCTGCCGCTACTAACAATGACGAATGGGCTATTCAGAAATACATCAAATCTCTAAACCAGTCTTGGTCTTCTCCTTTCCGAAAAGCTTCAGACTTTTTTTCTTCAAACGATGCTACTAATGACAACAACGGTACTAATAATAATACCACGCCTCGCACTACTAAAAACACGGGCGGTGAACCTTCTGGTATTATTCCGGCTATCCAACCTGCCGTTGCTCCTCCCATCGGTATCCAGTTTCCCCAGGTTCCTTCCCGTGAAACCTTTTCACGTAACTTGAGGGTCTTGGAACACTTTTTCAGTGCTATGAGCAGTGATTCTACGGATTTCGAGTTGGATGAAACCAACAGCAACAATACTACTACTACTAAAGATGACAATAACAATAACAACAACAATAACAATGAAAATCTATCTTTAGCTGAACTCAAGAAAAAAAACAATCGCTTAAAACGACGTCATCGTCGTCGACAACAAAGAAGAGCTGCACTAGAACAAGCACAAGATCAAAATCAAGACGATGACCAACCTATTAATAGCCAAGAAGTCTTGCGTGAGAAAATTCGCGCTATTCAGAATTTGGGATTACCTGATAAAGAACGTGACTTTAAGATCCAACGTCTGATGACTGCAAACTATTATAAAACTACCAAGCCCCTTAATACCAAACATGCTCATGACGATGAAGACTTTGATGATGATGATGATGATGATGATGATGATGACGAAGATGATGACGAAGATGATGACGAAGATGAAGATGATAACCTTGATGATGACGAAGATGAAGATGATTATATGCTTTATGGAAATACAAGAGGCCAGCTACTCCAAGTCACTGATGAAGATCGTCTCCCCACCTATACCACTGATGTGTATGGTGACAAGACTCTCGGTTGCCAACACTATCAACGAGGCTGTAAAGTAGAATGTGCCACTTGCCAAAAATGGTATACGTGCCGTTTATGTCACGATGAGCATGAACATCACCAACTTGTCAGACCAATCATTAAACACATGTTGTGTATGCATTGCGGCCTAGCACAAAAAGCAAACCAAGACTGTACTGGGTGTGGCGAAGTGCTGGCTCGATATTATTGCAACAAGTGTAAACTTTGGGATGACGATTGTTCAAAACCTATTTACCATTGCGATGATTGTGGAATATGTCGAATCGGTGAAGGACTTGGTAAAGACTTTTTTCATTGCCATACATGTAATGTGTGTATGTCGATAGATTTACAAGACCAGCACCGGTGCATTGAACATGCTACAGAATGTGATTGTCCCATTTGCGGGGAATACATGTTTACGTCGACAGAGACTGTTGTATTTATGAGATGTGGGCACTCGATTCATCAAGAATGTTATGAACAGCATACCAAGTCATCATACAAATGTCCAACGTGTTCAAGGTCTGTTGTGAATATGATTGCACAGTTTCGGATTTTGGATAATGAGATTGAGAACCAACCCATGCCTGTTCCGTATGATAAATGGAAATCGATTGTTGTTTGTAACGATTGTCAAGCAAAGTCGAGTGTTGATTTCCATTTTTTGGGATTAAAGTGTGCGAATTGTGGGTCTTATAATACTGCACAACATAAATTGATTAAACCGGAAGAGGGCGATGTTGAAGAAGAAGAAGGTGATGAGGAAGGAGGTAGTAGCGATATTAATGAAGAGAATGCAATTGAAGAAGCTACTAGGTTTGAGTTTCCTACATATATGGGTTTTTTTACAGAAGATGTCGAAGAAGAAGAAGATGATGATGATGACGATGACGATTCTGTTCATGAATATGCATCTGCACCTGCATCACCAATGAACGAAGCAAATGACGATTTGTTGGATTCAATTGGTTCCTTTAATATAGATGTTGTTTCAGAAGTTGATTTAATTGACGAAGTCGGTTCCGAGATTTCTGACAGAAACCAGTTTTTTACACACGATGAACCTTCGCGGTTAAGTATTGTCTACGACGCTGCGCATTTGTTTAGTAACGCCATTTTATCGGTTGACCAAGATGAAGAAAACGATGACGATGATACCAGCAATGATAATAACAACAGCACATCATTCTTTTCGTCGTCGTTTCAGTTTATGGTATTTGATGACTTTTCGCGGTTCAGTCTTGGTGCTGCTGAAAGTGATGACGATTTGCATGAAGAAGACGATGAGTACGACGACGACGACGACGACGACGACAATATGTTTAATATTGAGTAAATTATTTATTGGTTTTTGTTGTGTATATTATTTAATTTATGTTACTTGTTTAGACAACAATTTCTTTCTCTTCTTCAACGATTTCTTCAACGCTGTTTTCCTTCATTACAAAATCGTCTTTGTTCACTCCCGGAACCACCACTTGCACCTTCTTCCATGTCATTTCCCAAAACTGGCGGCTCTGTGGGGGCTCACTGGCTTGCATCACCAACAACAAGTTCTTGATCGATTCGGTCAACGCTTCTTCAAGTTCTGTCAACGAGTCAAGTTGATTAAAGCTTTCCTTTTTGTTGTTATTGCTGCTGCTGTTGTTGTTTGTTTCTTTTTCTTCACCGCTGTTGCGTGCAGACCCGGGTTTGGGATAATTCTTGGTGACTGGGTTTCGCGTGTCTGTACTATTTCTTTGATAACTGCTTGAACTTGTTGCTGTGCTGTTGATCAATCGGTCCAGCTTTTCCAAGACTGTCATCCAATAAGTTTCAAGCTCATTATCTTCTCCGCTATCTTTTTTGTTTTCGTTTGGCTGCTTGGACACAACATACTGTAAAAACACTTTACACAAAAGAGAAGCTGCTTGGAGTCGAGTGTACGCCATTCCCTTTACGTCGGTTTCATAAACTTCTGCTTTCAGCAAGGTATCCAGTAACGGAAACAATTCGTCTTCAAACATGTATTTCCAATCAAAGTCGGAACGGTGCGTTTGTAAAACCGACGACAGACAAACGTGTTGAAAGATTTGGAAAGCGTGGTTACGCACTCGGCGAGATGGGTTGATACATTGTTGTGAAAGCGTATGGACATACGGAAACCAAACTTCCTTCCAACAAGGAGATGACTTTTCACCATTGTTGATCGACCCCTCTGCAAGCTTTTCAATAATAGGATCTAGTGAACCCAGCGTATCCAAAACATTAGATGCACGAGTCACATCAAGTTCCATGCTTGCAATCACTTCTTTCGCTTTTCGAATAGCAGTCTGTTGATCATACTGCTTTCTGAATTCAATCGCGATTGCCGTCTTGTCTTGTTCCAACTGTGCTCCACATGCTCCCATACTAACTATTTCGCCAAGAACATCTAAAATGTATACAATGTTGGTTCTTGTCAATTTAGATCCCTCCTTGTTGTTTTCTTGAATAAACTTTTGAAGAAACTCATAAACCTTTTGTGAAGTGTCGCGGTTACTGGCTCCAATCTTGAAAAATGACCAATATGCTTTAGACTGTTCAACAACAAAGTCAGAACACCACGATGATTCGTCTGCTAATGAAATAATGGCGTCGATTAGTTGGGGTATACACGCTCGAAGTCCAACTTCTTTAATTTGTACAATCTGTTCAAGCGCGGGTTCCAAATCAGTTTGAAGACCTGGACTCGCATTTCGCAACAATACAAAATAGCAAACCAAGCATCTTGACAAAAAGTCGGAATCATCCACTTCCCATTCGGATATGTATTGTTTGATAAGCTCCAACACGTCTCGTTGTACTTCTTCGTCGTTGGATTGTATAGCTGCAACTGTCGCAACTTCCAAAAGATATCGAATAATCGGATAAAGCTTGCGTCGACTGACTGTAGGCAATCCACTCAGACTTGGTGGCGGCATGTGAACAACACCCTTAACCATTTCTGTAGGCGACTTTTCAATCGATTCTTGCAAAAACCTATTGATTTGTGAAGACTCAATGCATTCAATCGAATTGAGTGTAGACTCGATTTCTTCATCGCTGGGTTCGGGAACCGAATCGCCGTAGCCACTGAGATACGAAGACAAGGCTGAAAAAAGTGAAGTGTCTTTGTTAACTTTGGGTTTCTTGACGACATGGATTGGTTTAACTGGCATCAGTGCTGGGACTTTAAACTTTTCTGCAAGCTGAGGCGCAAATTGAGGACTCAACAACGAATGTAAATACAAATTACCAGTGATTCCTAATAATTGTGACCAGCTGCTGGCAATATAGTCACTATTGGAAGCCGCGATTTTAAACAAAACAATGGATGCCAATTGGGCTTTGAAATCGTCACCAAACTGGACCGAGAAATCACTAATGACAATGTTTTGGTTTGTATTGGCTTTTTCGCTCTCTTCAGCGTCAACCTCTAATGACATTTCAATTGTAGACGTCGGAGCCGACAAGTCTCCATAAGTCAATGTAGAAATCTTACCAAGTGAATAAATCACTTGGTCTATGACGCCAGGAATTTCGTAATGGTTTGCAATCTTTGTCACATTGTTGAACCCAGAAATGACACGCGAAAAGACAGTATCTTCAGTGGCTGTTGCAAAAATGTACGACAGGGTGGCAACAATTGGCTGCCATGAAGATTGAAATAAGTCTTTATCAAAAATGCTGGTTTTGCAAACAACAGAATCGCCAGCCAGTGACGATTTAAGTGACAATTCTCGCCAAACAAACTCAAATGATTCTTCATTATCGTGTTCTTCAGGCATAATGATTTCACGATCACGAATAGAGTTGTAAATAATTTCAAGATACTCGGGATCAAAATCCTGACCAGCATTCACTTTCCGGAGATTTTTACTGAAATCTTCTTTAGTCATGCGGTTCTTTACTTGAGGACTGTGTAAATCAGTATTGAGCAAAATGACTGCATAACTCAACACGAAAGCAGCATCGCTGTTGGCAACAAACTTGACATTACTTTCATATTGACAATAACGTTCAGCAAACTTTTCCATTATTCGTTCAATGCACTGTGACTCACCAGGCAATCGAATAGCAGCACACAAATCACGCATAGCTTCGTCCAAGGTTTCATCTTGGAAATCAAAGCTTTTGATAAATAAATCAAGGTACTCGTTGTTTTTAAATCCTGCCACAAATTCGCCCAAGACCTTTTTATTAATGCGGCCAGAGTTTCGCAAAAATTTCAGAACAGAAGCTGGGCTGTCATCAGCAACAAGCCCCTTTTCAACCATCATTTTGATACCCTTGACCGGCTTTTCGTTAAACATTTCAGTAGCTTCAATCACAATTTTTTTCAAATCCTTGTCACTGGCTGCCTTTTCTGCAAGCTCTTGCTCCTTGTACTCAAACTGACGGTTAGAATCGAATCTAGAAACAAGACATGACAAAAAGGAAAGCAATGCGTCTAAACATAAAGGTGGAACGCTGGAGGTTGACCAATTGGCAGAATCAGGGTACGCGTTTCGACAAAGGAAGCCAATCAAATCTTCACATAAATCGGCACGATCCACATCACAATCGTAATTGACGTACAAATCCACAAAATAAGATGGTATTCTGGTGAGTCCTGTTAAAGCCTCAACCATCATTTCACGAGCCTCTGGTGACTTGTTATAAATAAACTTGTGCAACAAAGTTCCGTCGCCTTGTGATAAAGAAGCAGATTGGCCATTTACAGGAGTTGACACTTTTGAAGGATGCGGCGAGGCATCGAGAACGGCGCGTGGAATACTCGGCACGCCTGTATAAAAAATGTCGTCAACACCTTCTTCACGAGGAATTTCGGAAATTGGACTTAAACAGGACAAGAGATAGGTCAAGAAAAATTCATGTTGAAGCTTCAAGTGTTTGCGGGTGGTGTGGAAAATGGTACTTGAGACACGAAGAGTTTTTTGTAAAAGATACAAATTGTCGGATCGTACAAGTTGAAGAATGTTTTTTAATAAAGAGTTTGTAGTGAGTTCCAAAAGAGAAGGAAAGCGGCCGAAATCGGAGCCGGCAACTTCAAAAGCGACGTTAATCAAATGAAGAACCATGATTCTGGTGCCATCAGTGTATTGGTGAGCATTTGAAGAATCAATAATGGATATCAAAACACGAAGGTATTCACGGATAGAAGGGATTCCGTATTTTTGGAAAGGACGTTCTGTAACTGGAGCTTGAGGAATTGGAGCATTAGGAGTAACAAATGAATTTGGAGAGATAAAGTCTTCTTGAGTATCAAGAGGCTCGGTTTTAATAGAGTCGTCAAGAAGAGATTGTTTTTCATTAGAGGTATCAATGTCAGTATTGTTAGTAGCAGCAATTGAAGGATCAAGACTAGATTTGACGCCAATGTCCACGGGTTCAGAAACTTGGGGAGGTGGATTGAGATGGTCTTGCAAATTGGTATCCAAAGCTTCATCAGAAGGTGATTCAGATTCCAGAGTAGAAAGTCTAGCAAAAATTGCTTCAGTGAGTTTAATCATTGTCATTTCAGCGGAGCGACGTAAAAGATCGCCACGTTTCATTTGA
Organism: Magnusiomyces magnusii; assembly: GCA_030570155.1. Classification (NCBI taxonomy): domain Eukaryota; kingdom Fungi; phylum Ascomycota; class Dipodascomycetes; order Dipodascales; family Dipodascaceae; genus Magnusiomyces; species Magnusiomyces magnusii. The sequence continues at coordinate 13,714 of JAJLVH010000753.1, forward strand.
CAAGCCATACTTAAACATGTTTCAATGATATCACATAAGCTTTCATCATTCAAGTACTCGCTACCGAAACCGCAAACCAAGAGTTCCATAATGGTCAAGATTTTTAAAAGAACGGCGTCATCTTCAGCATGATCGGTAGCCTCGAAACGGCAATGGGTAATAGAAAAGGCGAGCTGAGAAATGACGACTTGGACATTTTTAAACTGAGGAGAAATGACGTTATAGTCCAAAAACTTGTTGATTGAAGAGAGAGCAACAAAAGTGATTGGGCCAGTCGCAGATTGAGAGCTAATGACTTCAAGAAAAGGAGCCAGAATGACATCGGCCGGAATTTCTTCAAGATTTGAAGTCTGGGCCAATTCGGTTCGAAGCCTTGCAAAGCCTGCAATCAACGGATTATTATTGTTGATATTTGAGGTTGAGAGGGTATTAAGATTCGACTCGGTTAACGACGAAGGCGAGGACAATTGGAAAGACGAGGGTCTTGACTTGAGTCCCCATCTTGAAATCAAGCTGATTTCTTCATTGTCGTCGCTGGTTCCCAGTCCAATGTTATCAGCCAAAGAAGCTACACCTAAAATAGCAGCCATACCGGACTGAGACCAGCGAGCGTTTTTGCGCATGGCGGACGTGATGTGGGTGCATTCATTAGTGACCAAAAAGACGGGATCTACTGATATCGACGTCAAGGTCATGGTAAGTTTTTTTGGAGGGTATTTGAAAAAGAGAGCGTGAGTCTTTGAAAGGTGTTGATGGTGGAAAGAATGGTTGATCTGGGACTTTTTTACACGTACAGAAAAAAAAAAAATAAAGAGTTTGAAGCCTTGCTGTCCTGTTGGGGATTAGTCAGGACCGGGCAGCGGTTACGTAATGGACACTAATGCTGATGGGTCCTAATGAGCGGAATACTCCAGGGTTGGGGCATAACGCTATTTTTGAATTTTAGCCAATGAGAAGCGCGAATAAAGCGGTATTTTTAAAGACAAATTCAAGTATATATATATACAGAGATGGTGGAACAGCAAAATGGAATAAAAGTAATAAAACAACTCGATACAATGATAAACAAACAAACAATGGAAAAAACAAGCTTTTGAAATATAAGAAACAATTATTGGGCATAAACGCCGTGGTAGCCTCGGCCATCGCCTTCAACTCTATCTAAGCGTCCATCGCGAGCAGCCAAGTACAGTTGATTGAGTCTGGCAACAAGGACGGGTTCATTAGGATCTTGGCCTTGTTGGTTGGCTAATTCCTGTAAAGGGTGTAGCCCGTTTGGATCAGAAAGGGGCGCAGAAAGAGGTGCAGCAACAGGCTGGCCATTTGGACCATTTGGGCCATTAGGATTAAAAGAGCCATACGGTTGAGGAGGAATTGGCATTTGTGAGTATACTGGGGCTCCAGATAATAAATTATTGGGGATATTAGTATTGGTAGCATTACTATTGGTATTGGTATTAGGAGCAGCAGATGGAAGATTCATGCCCATCTGATTGATATTCATGTTAACATTCATAGGGTTTAAAGTAGAAACATCAATGTTTTTGGGATTGTTATTGCTATTTTGAGAACGACCCCAAGACAAACGAACACGAGAATTGCCAATTGGATAACCTTGCATTTTAGAAATGGCAGTTTCGGCAGAAGAACGTAAGACATATTGAACAAAGCCACAACCCTTACCAGAAGGTATTTTAACATAAGTGATATCACCAAAACCAGCAAAATAACGACGAAGATCATCTTCAGTCACAGAAGAAGAAAGGCCACCAACAAAAACGGTGGTATTGTTGGGATCAATGAATTGGTTGGGAGGAGGAGTTGTAGAAGAGGGGTTTATGATAGAAGGATTGTTGTTGTTGTTGTTAGTGGTGGTGGTGGTAGTAGAGGTAGAGGTAGTGGCGGTAGAGGTAGTGGTTGGGTTTGATGGTAATGATGACGATGGTGGATAATAAGGATTTGAGTATAAATCATTAGAAACCATGGATTGAATATGATTATTGGGTTGGGATAAAATGGTATTTTGGTTTAAGGATTTAACTTTGGGAGTTGCGGTAGAAATTCTCATTGGACGAGGACCGCAGAAAAAACCCTGCATTTCAGTCAAAGCACGCAACATTTCTGATTCATCGGAGAAACGGACAAAGCCATAGCCTCTTGAAGCATTAGTTTGAGGATCAGTCATGATTTTGGCAGATTTGCAAGAAGGATAGCGGAACTGGAAGAGTTGAAGCAATTGGAACTCGGAAACTTCAGAAGCCAAATCGCCAACAAAGATGGAGAATTCTGGAGATTTATCAATTTGCTTGCCTTCAGCCAAGCCAGCGCCAGAAGCCCAATTGAGTTTGAAAAAGCGAGTGGAGTTAGGAATAGGCTGGCCGTTCAAGGTCAAAGCCTTGTTTGCAGCTGAAGGAGAAGAGAATTCTACAAAACAGTAGCCGGCAGTGGAACCAGTGAATTTTTCACGAATGAGTTTGACATTGACGGTTTCGCCAAAAGCAGCCCAAATGTTTTTAATGGTGGATTCGTCAAACCAAGGGTCCAAATCACCCATCCAAAGGGTATTTTTCGAAGACGAAGAAGAGGCAGAAGGATCATCATGTTGATGATGGATGATTTGCTGTTGTTGATGGTTTAACGGGTAATATTCAGAAGACGTAGTTCCTGAAGACGAAGAAGGATGATGGTGATGAAGATTAAAGGATGCCTGATCCGAAGAAGAAGATGATGAAGATTGATGATGAAACATTTTTTTTTTTAATTTATTTAAAATTTATGTTTTTGTTGATATTGAAAAATACAAATAAAAATTTTACTTGTGTCTCTAAAAATGCGCTTTTAAAAAAATCAAAAACCAAAAAACCAAAAATCAAAAACAAAAAAACAAAATTTGAAAAAATCAAAAATGAAAAAATGAAAAATGAAAAAATGAAAAAAAATAATTTTGAATAAAACAAAAATAAAAATGAAATAAAAAATAAAAAAAATAAAAAAAAAGTTTAAAAATTTTAAAATTGTGATTACGTAAAGTAGATGAATATCATGTGATCATCAGATTAAGTGTTGCGTTTACAATTGTTGGAATTGGACTCGACTTGAATTGAAATTGCAATTTCCAAAAAAGCCCGATTTTCTTTTTTATTCTGCTTCAATCTTCTCTAGTACTAAAACAATACAAAAAAACAAAATGTTTTGGCTAATCTTCGTCTTTGTCTTTGTCTCTTGTTCCTTGGCTGAACAAGACTTCAACCTCCAACTCGCCAACTCCTCATCTCCCGTCGACCTCAACTTTCTGTCCGTCAACTCGGAGGGCGAGCTGACTGTCACCAATGACCTGAGTCCCGGCCACAGGTTCGTCGGCCAATGGGTCGATTCCAAGGCCTGGCTCGTCAACACTTGGAACTACATTGCCATTGACGACACCCATCGACTGTTCCTGTCCAAGGTCGGGTACAATAAGTGGAACGTTTCGTCTGGCAACGACTGGATGTACTGGAACCCAAACTCGTCGTTCCACAACTTCTACTTGGTTCCCAAAGACAACCAAACAGTTGCTGGCGAATACTCCGTCTACACCAGCAAATTCAACACGGCGCTGACGGACTCGTACTTTGCCTGCAATCTCAAAGTCGTTTCCACAAACACCACGGATTCTGCAAATCTCACCGAGAACCAAACGGCCTTTGTGTCTGCCTCGTCTCACCTGTCCACGTCCCTTGGGGTCACGTGTGTCTCACTTTTTGTCTGTTTGTATGTAGTTTTACCTGTGTAGTTGCGGCCGCTACTTAGCGCTCGCATGTAATCAAACGTTTATTTTCCACTGCCACCATTTTCCACCTGCCAAGTTGTAACTATCACCAACTTAACAACCAAAATGTCCAAACGTAAGTCTTTGGACGACATTGTCCAATCGGTTCCAAACCAGTTTCCTCTCCGTCACGACGACTTTTCTTCCAAACAGTCCAAACTCCATCACGACGCCAATTACGATGACGACGTTTTTATGGCTAATGAGTTTCCTGCAATTCTGAACCATCCATCTCTACCACCTCCAAACATCAACGATTCTTCTATTGCAATTGCTGCTGCTGCCGTGCTGGATAAAGATCCTGCCATCCAATCCGTAGTCATCAATCCCCCTTCTCCAGACACCTTCAACCCTCACTCAACCAAAAACACGGCAACT
>JAJLVH010000754.1:0-17889 GCA_030570155.1 Magnusiomyces magnusii
CTTCAAGCACAGTCTTGTCTCTAGACGTTAACACAAATAGTCGTCATCAGCTTTAGAATCCAGGCCAACACCGGCTTTTCACAACTTGAATTCCAGTTTTTTGTGACTACAAAAAGCACAAATTGGCATCATTTTCGTGATGAAATAAGTAAATTTTGGACTTTTACACACTTTTTTTTTTTTTTTTCAGCCTTTCCACCATCAAAAACTTTCAGTTTTTTTATTTTTTATTTATTTTTATCAGCAAAATATTGAGATAATACAAAAAAAAATAAAAAAATAAAAAAATAAAAACAAAATGTCGAAATCAAATACAAGTAAACCAAAGTTTTCGAATGCGTTGATGTCGATGAAAGTAAGTTGGTTTTATTAGTACTCGTAATTAATACTCATGATTAACAACCGTCTAGTTCATGAGACAAGGCGACGCTTTGAATAAAGAAAAACAAGAAAAACAAAAGCAACAACAACTTGAAGATGCTTCGAAATGGAGTTTACGGAAATCAGACATAAGCAATAACGATATTGGCTTGATATCAAGTTCAAGGAATCAAAAGAAACGGTTATTGAAACGGATTCAAACAGTGTCTTATGATGAAATATATAATGATGATGAACAATTGCCTGGAAGACATAGTTATGGTTCATTTGCAAAGCAAGTAAGTTTTATTTTTTTATTTTTTTTCAATTAGTTATTGATCAATTTATTAATAATTCTTAGAATGGCCAGGAAGAAACAGTTACTAAAGATATCGACGAAACCAAAAAACGACAATACCAAGAGATTGAAGATACCAACAATCAAGACAATGGCGGAGAAGAAGGCAGATATTCTAGAAAACGCGATGATAAAATATTGAAAAACTTGACAAGCATTTCGGGATCTGGCGGTTCTTCTAATAAAAAGAAGAAAGGAAACTATAGAAACTGATGGACAATTATTTTATTTCTTGTGCTTTTTCTTGGAGTCAGTCAAAAACCCACCTTGAATCAAAACATCTCGAGCTGCTGAATTGATGTGTTTGAATCTACAAATTAGTTAGTAAAATAATACAATAATAAAATAAAAAAACTCACCGATCAGGTCCAAGATGTATGCCTCCATACCATCTTGTAACACAGACACAAACGTTCCAAACATCCGTGAGATCCATCAAATGTAAAACTCTGCCACCAGCTGCAGTTTCTCCATCGTCGTCGTAATCAGACATAATCACACCATTGTCACATTTCATTTTATACGCAACAATGTTGTGAGTCGCTCTTGCAATATGGTTATCCTGTTTTAATAAATCCAGCATGGTTTCGACATCATTGATTGAATGGACTTCAGTAGCAAAGCCAATAAACACAGACTTTCGGTCTGTAATTGTTGAACCTGCAATCCAATGTGAAAAGATTTCTTTTGAAAGTTCTTCTTTAGACAGTTTAGACACTGCAGATGTATCGTAATTCACAGTTTCATCAATACAGCCTTCTTGGTCATCCTCTTGATCATCCTCAAAGGTATCTCGAATTGTTTCAATCAAATCAAACAAACAGACCTGATCTGGAACAAAGATCGAACTAAGCAGATCCTCAACAACGCTTTTTTCAGGACCATACTTGACCGACAAGACGTGCGGTGGTTCTGTTGGATAGCTTGAAGGAAATGTCAATTGGATCGAAATGGGTCTGTCTGGGATTTCCAGCCAGTAAAATGAGCCTGTCGGTAAAACCGCGCCTGGATAAATTGCTTCAATGGTTTCAAGCTCTTCTTCGAATTCTTCGCGTGTCATTTCTTTTATTCAATCTAATTTAAATCAATTCAAGTGCAAAAAAAAACGATATTTCACTTTTTGTGCAGCCTATTTATGTCTTCTACATATACTCACGTGACACACGGCTAATTTTGATTTAAATTTTTTTTTTTTCACAACCAAAACGAATTTTCCAGCTTTTAAAACCGAATTTAAACCAATCAAAACTCGCCATCTCCGTTTCACCAAAATGCCTCCAAAACGTCGTCGCAGCTCTGTCAAATCGTCTAAACCCAAAAAACAAGCCATTGATCAAATGCCATTACCTCCTCCTCCTCCATTACCTCCACCACCACCAACAACTGAATCTGTAGATGAATCGTCGAAACGTGTCGACCTATCATTACCATATCAAAATATCCATGTCTCGCTTCGTTTACTTGTGCCTTCAAGTCTGGCCAAATCTTTAGAAGATCCTGAAAACCCATTCATCAAACTCCTTACTGATGAACATTCAACTACTGACAAACCACGCGTTGAACTGAGTCCTAGCACTGCTGGAGTCTCGGAACGCGTTGTGTACTTGTCTGGAACATGTGCTGCCACTTCTCATGCTGCTGCTGCCATTGCTGAATATTCAACTCTACGAAACGTTTTAGAACCTTCAATCGTCAACGAACTTGCTTCTTCTTCTTCTTTGTTATTTTCAAACGATTCTAAACAAAATTTGAATCAACCTCTTTTATCTTCAGTTTTCCAAAAAATCGGACTCAAAACAACACTTTTGATCCCAGAATTCGTCGTCATTCAAAACTATTTGACTTTGTATTCGACAAATGAATCAAAGGCGTGTGCCAACAACAAAAAACCCATTTTGGATTCAATCTCGTCATCTTCTAATTCTTCCTTCCAACTTTCTCAATCGTCCCTTCCTCTTTCTTCTGATAGATCTTTACGAATCTATGCATCGTCTACAAATGATTTACAATTGGCTTTAAACCAAGTCGTTCGCAAAATTCTTATTCCTACGTTATACAAAGATCAAAAAGAAATTGAAGACCAAGAAAAGGATTTAGTAAATGATGATTCTCAAAGCGACTCTCAAAGTGATGACAATGTTGATATTACTAAAATTGTTCCAACACAAGTTGATTATATTCCCAAACCAATTGCCGGTGTATATGGCCATCCAAACACTTTCCAACGCCAACATTTGAACGAATTGTTAGCTCCTTATAATCCTTACTTGTCTAAACAAACAGCTTCAAGTAAAAGTGATGACCAAATTTTGACTACAGATTCAACGTTGGATCAAACTGTAGTTGATGATACTACAATGCGTGATTATGATTCAAATATCAATTATGAAAATAATAATGATACCGTTAATACCAATGAAACACCCGTCATTTCTCAAGATGGCACCATTTATTTGGGTTCTCAAGAAGGCTTGATTCAAGCACAATTCCAAGCACAAAACGCTGTTCCTGGACAACCGCTAACACAGTACGTGTATATCCCCAAAGAAGTCATTGGCGCAGTTATTGGCAAACAAGGATCCAAGATTAACGAAATCAAAAAAATGTCAAACACAATCATGAAGTTGGTCAATTATGGAAGCAATTTAGGTCACAACAACAATAATGGCAATGCAGATGATCATGGCGTGAATGAACATGGAGATAAGAAAATGGCAATTATTGGGACTCCAGAAACGAACCAAATGGCGTTGATGTTGTTGTATCAAAGAATAGAAAGTGAACGCAAGCATTATGGAAAGTAAATCTGCTTTGAGTAATTTTTAATTGAAATAAAATGAATATATTTTTAAATTTTTGAAATTGTATTTGTAAATACACGTGACCTTTGTCTACAACCAAAATTCTCAAACCTTTTAACCTTTTCAACCTTTTTCAAATAAACCAGCAATAGACTTTTATGAACAATTTATTGAGTATACCACAACGTCGCGGAGAACCGGTTCCCTTTGGTTCAAGTCTCTATGACTACATTGCCAAAGTGTTTCATCAAGACGGCGATACCGTTCGAAAAGACTGTGACCGGATTGCACAGTTACGAAACAAGGCTCTAGATGTGCAACCACACATCTCGTCACTAGACAACTTGTTTGACTATTACGGAAACTTGTGTGGAATCATGGCCAAATTCCCGTTAGAACTGAATGTCGAGTTTGTTTGGCACGGATCATTAGGATATACAGAAACCGGGCCTGTCAAAAGCTCGTCGACAAAGTTTGAGCAACTCAACATTTTACACAATGTTGGTGCATTGTATACCCAGTTGGCGCTCCAAGCGTTAGGTGGAGTCCATCCAGATACCAATTCCTTGAAAATAGCATTCAATTATTATCAATATGCTGCCGGATGCTTTCGTTACATCATTGATGACCTTTTGCCCAAACTTGAGCACGCGCCTCCTTTAGATCTCGACTCAAGTACTCATGAAACGTTGTATTACTTGTGTTTGGCTCAGGCCCAAGAAGTGTTTTGGAAAAGAGGTGTCATGGAAGGCGTCAAAAACAGTTTGGTTGCTAGGTTGGCTCAACAGGTTTCGGATTATTATAAAGATGCCCTTGGATATGCCAACAAAAGTCCAACAATTAAAACCGAATGGATGCACCATATTGCTTGTAAACGGTTCCATTTCCAAGCTGCTGCGCAATACCGAATGGCTACTGAGTGTTTGGAACAACGCAAATATGGTGAAGAAATTGCACGGTTGTGTCAAGCTCGAGATGCTTGTTTACAAGCAGTCGTGGATTCCAAGTACGTTTCTAAAAATGTGTTGGATGATTTACAAGGTCTTCAAACTCGTGTCAAGTCTGATTTACAAAGAGCTGAATCTGACAATAATTTGATTTACTTGGAATCAGTCCCTTCAGGCGCAACTTTGCCTGCTATCAATGCAACGCCAATGGCTAAAGCCAAAGTTCCTGAAGAAGTTCAAAACCCAATTGGATATATTGAACACGTTAAACATCAACAAGTTTTGTTTAGTTTCATTTTACCATATGCCATTTATCAAGCAAGCAACTCGTATCAAGAAAAGTTGGTATCGTATGTGGAAACAAGTATTGTTGCAGAGGCCGATGCGCTTGCAATTCAAATGGCAAATGTTTTAGAAGAACTTGGATTACCTGGAGCTTTAGAAGCTGTTGAAAAGCCAGAAGGGTTGCCAACATCGTTGGCCAATCACATTACTGAAATCCAAGACCGTGGAGGTGTTGACAAGATCCGAGCAGCCATGGATGATGTACGAAAACAAGCATTAGAAAGTAAGCACATGCTCGATGAAGCTGTTCAAACATTAGAATATGAAGAACGAGAAGACCAAATGTTACGAGAGCAGCTTGGTAGAACACGATGGACACGACCTGAATCCAAAGTCTCTGGAAAAGTGTTGTGGGATCGTACCAGTTATTTCCGAAACATGCTACAACAAGCATCAGAAGGTGACTCTACGGTTCATCAAGATTTCCGACGTGTAGAACGGGTTTTGGAAACAATGTCGGCAGGCCCTGAACATGTTGAACAAATGATTCCAGATTCTGGATACATCAACAACAATACCAATACCGGTTACACCAGTGGAGGATATTTAGAACATGTCATGCAAGAACTAAAAGAAACATTATTAAGATCTCGAGGAGTAGAGTCTCGACGTCATGAACGTGCGTATGGCATGCTACATCAAGCCCGCAGCGCCAACTTGCTTGGAAACATCATTGACGAATATAACAGCAGAGTCCGCAGTAGTGGCAAGAACATCAAAGTGATAGCAGCATCTGATTTCGAAGACGTTTATTTGGCCGAGCTACGTAAGTTTGACGGTAGGTGGTTACAAGACGAGCGCCGCGATCTGGAGCGCCGGATCACGAAGATGCGGCAGCTCAACGATGAGTTCCTGGCGGCTCGTGAGAGTGATGACGGGTTGGTGGATCGCGAGAATGCGATCCAGAGCATGGAGGTTGCGTATCTCAAGTTCAAGACGATATTGAGAAATTTGGATGAAGCACGAGTTTTTTACAACGGAATCATTCAGCAGTTGCAAGAGTATGTGTCGCAGTGTAAGGATTTTGTGTATCAGCGCAGGGTTGAAGGACGAGAATTGGAAGTTCGAGTCAATGAACGAGAAAGTGTTGATGACGCTAATGCGAATGCTCTATCTTCAGGCTTGTGGAAACCAGAAGATGGAATCAGGTTTGGTTAAAAAAAAAAACAATTTGGTTTCAAATTTAATTCACATCGATATAATAATAATAATAATAATAAACTGATATTACATTTTATACAATTCAACTTTAAATACATAGCGGCTTCATCAGCTTCTTTTTATTAAAAAAATCAAACCGTCAAAGACGTCAAAATGCTAATGAAAAGTGATTTAAAAAACTCATGCTTTGCTTGCTTTTCTTAATCCACCAGTTGTATGATTACCTTGAAGCACACAAGCTGGGGCTGTTCCGTCAGCATCAGATTGTTGTTGCTGTTGATGTTGATGTTCTGCAATTTCAGGATTAACAGCACTAAGACCTCCAGTACTAACTTCACCTAACCGAGAATTCGAACAAATGCTATTAGCATGGCTCTTTGAAATAAACTCTGGCTGAATGGTTGTTGAAGCAATACCATGACCCTTCATACAAGTACGGATTTGTTGTGCAAGCAACATAAATTGTTCAGGACTAGACGAAACCGAAACATGAAGCGTGGCAACATACAAGTCTTCACGAAGAATCCAAATATGCAATTCATGAATGTCGTGGATTCCAGGAAGTGATACAATGTCATCTCGTACTTCGTCTGCATTGACTGTTTGAGGAACAGCTTGTAACAAAATGGCAGAGGTTCGGCGACAAAGAGGCAGGGCTGAAGAAAAGATAATAGCAGTGATAATCAAAGAAATAATGGGATCCATGTAGTAACGCCATGAATAATCAGTCTTCCAAATAAAAAAGGCAGTTACAATTACACCAATGTTGCCAAGAGCGTCGCCCAAGACGTGGAGAAAGACACCTTCCATATTAAGAGATTTTGAGGAAGTTGTACTAGACTTTGGACGGGCATGGAAATGGTTAGTGTGAGTTGTAGAAAGAGCTCTCTTGTGACCTGAAGATTGGGTATCGTCGTCATGAGAATGAGAGTGTTCATTTTGTTCAGAGCCATGAGAATGAGAATGACCATTGCTTCCAGTAGCACCGTAACCTTGAGAAGAAGAAGAAGAAGAAGAAGAATTGTCATTGGAGTCCAAAAGTCTTGCTGATTCAGATAATCTAGACATGTAAGAAGATGGCAAAGCTTCAGCAATTGGACGAGAGTCATCAGCCATGTTTCTAGTAAAAGACGAGTCATCTGAGTTTGAAATACTTTTGTTTTGAGAATGAGAATGAGAACCATGTTCAAGAGAAGCTTCTTCATCAATCGAATCAAGACCATGAGCATGAGAATGACCACTACCACCACCATGAGAATGGCCGTGTTCATGAAACAAAAACAGACCAAGAATGTTGGAAATCAAACCAGCAGTACCAACAACAGCAACAAGCTTTGGATTGGTGATAACTGGCACTTCAATCAATCGTTGCACAGCTTCCAAAAAGATCGTCATACACAAAGCAATCAAAAACACGGCGTTGATCAAGGCTCCCAGAATTTCTGCACGCTGCCACCCGTACGTATACTTCGAGTCGACACCACGAGATTTGGCTACTCGAACAGCCCACAGAGCGACAATGAGTGAAAAAACGTCATTCAGCATATGGAATGCGTCGGCAATCAACGCCAACGAGTTGACGGCATATCCAATAATGATTTCAAGCAAAAAAAACAGGGTATCCAGTGCCAGCAAGGCAATAATCCGAACTTCTTTGCTCTGAGCTCCCATTTTGAAAACTTTTTTTTTAAAAATTTTTTTAGAGAAAAAAAAGGTAAAAAATGGAGGAAGAAAAAAATGTTGGCTTAAAAACACGAAAGTTGAACGAAAAAGAAAGGAAACATCACGTGATGATTACTTTTTTGGTCATTACGAGAAACAACACCTTGGGGGTTTTCACAATCATATGATATAACTAATGTGATACATACATCTATTTCTATTTCTACTGTATCTATGTATTATAATCAAGGTAGTTTAGTTAAATAAGCAGATGCGGTTAAACTGGTTTAGTTAGCCAAGTCGAGGTCTAAACCAAAATCAAAAAACCGGTTGAAAAAACGACAGAAAAAGCAAAAGTCATCATCAAATAAAAAGCTGATGGCATTACAGCATTCATAGTTGCTCCGTTATGATGTTCTGTAGAACTAGCAGAAGCACTGGCTGCTGATAATAATGATGATGATTTATGAGATACACTAGTTGCAGTAGCATCAATAGCCCCGGCTCCAAAAGTAATGGAAGCATCTGGTGAAATAGTACCACTAGCTGAGGTCTCAGCAATTCCATCAACTGTACCTGTAACTCCAACATCAATAGAAGATGAACTGTATCCAGGAGCCACAGAGGCTGATGGAATGTTTGAAACGATTGCTTCGATATTGGTATCAGTCACATTTTGCTTAGCTTGAGCCAACCCAATCTCATTATTGTGCATATCATAAACAACATATGCACTTCGTAAAAAGGATTCTCCAAGAATGGCAAAAGATACGTCAGCTCCTTGAATACCAACAAGACAAACTGGCTCACCATTGTCAGCTGTCAAAACAGTTCCATCGTCTTGGACATAAGGAATAAGTAAATCTGTAATTGAAACTTCGATGGTTATTCCTGAAAACTCATAAGAAATAATACCATCTGCAAAACAGCTTTGAACATATCTATCAATAGTGGGCAAATAAATACCACCAATTTGATCAACAAGTTTATCAGCAAGATCAGTTGGTAACACGGTATAAGAAGTTCCAGAATCCAACAATGCATAAATAGATTCATCAGTAGTCACATTTGTAAATGTGTTTCCCTCTGAGTCGGCCCCAGTGACAGAAATGGAATCCAAGGCAACAAAAAACTGGGTAATAGAGTCTTGTTCAGATTCAGGATCTTTGAGAATTGGAACTTTCGACAAAGTGCCATTGTATTTCGCATGATCAACTCCACCAAACAATACAGATCCATAATCGGAAAGTAAGCCATTAAGGTATAAAGAATAAGCAGGGATTTTGATGAGACCATCTTGAACCAAACGTAAAGGAAAGTTGAGATAAGTTGGTTCATCTAACTGTAATGACGTTTCATCTGAAGAATAACCAATACCAAAAACGCTGAATGTTGAGTTGGAGACAGAAGCGAGACCAAAAGACATGTCCTTAATAGTAGTACCGGCGACAGCCAAAGTATCAGTAACCCAAGAACCAATAGCAACACTATTATCGCCATATTGGATGGCAAAGTCAGTTTTGTTTGTGTTGAAAGAAGACGACTGGTTTGAATCAAAAACTCCAGAAAGGTCGCAATTAATATAACCAATTTCCAGTTCTTCTTCAGAAGTGGCACAGTATTTGTTGTCAACACTATTGACCCACAAATCACTAGAGCCAGTATCAAGAATGACATTCAATTGTTGAGCAGGAGTTCCAAGTTCAATAGTGAAATTGTAAGTGATGAAAAGATTTTGAATATCGAGATTTAAAGTTTTAGAATCTCGTTTGTAAAAGCGTTTTTCGAGGCTCTTATGACTAGGAGTCAAAGCTTGGTTAGTTCGATGGATGTTAAAATCAAGTTGAACCACGCCTTTTTGGTCACTGGGCTTGACGAAATCAGTAAATGATTTGACAGGCGCAGCATTGGCAATGGCTACTAAAGAAGCCAGTGAGAAAATGAGATTAGGAGAAAAGTGCATTATGAGAATAGTGAATTGATGATTATGATGGCGATTATAATGAAAGACTGGAAACTACAGAAGACAACACGGTTTATATAGGAAACTAATATCATTTTATACAATGAACAAATCCGATACATTGGCTATTTACCACTTTTCAGTGGCAGGAAATCCATTTACAGCGATAACTACCAAAAAGAAAAAATGCCATAATACTAAAAAAAACAGCTGCAAACCGACTTTTGGGTACCTAAAAAAACCGTTTAAACAGGATTTGCAGAAAGAGGCTCACGTGCAGTGGCCAAATGTCGCTGATTGGCCATGGCCGCACAGATGCCTGGGTACACTTGTAAACGGCGGTCGCTGATTGGCCCACGCAAAACATGACCTAGTAGGTGAGATGCCGGTTTGAAGAATATGTCAAGATTGGTGCCAAGCCACTTTAACGTTTTTGAAGGCTGGCCAGGCTCTGATTGGCTGAAATCCACGTTCGTCCAGTTGAATTTCCACCAACCAAAGCCAGGCTGAGTCATGGATCAAAACCCTGCGCACGCGTTTTAAAACCCACCAGGTCCAAACTCTTATCCAAGTCCTCAGATTAAGAGTCTCAAACATTAAAATGCGGGGTATATGTCCCGGCATCAACTTTGATTTCGTTTATAACTTTAGAGCCCCAATGCTTGGCCGGTTTCTGTAAATTCCTAAAAAAAACATTTTTTTAATCATTGCTTGAGCCATCAAAACCATCAAAAACTATGCCTCAGCGCTATAAATTCAAATCCTCCAGTTTACAATTAGAATATCCAGCTACTAAACATGTAACTCTAAAGCAATCGCTATTTTCCTACATTTCCATCCTTCTTTGGATTATAAGCACATTTCTCAAGGTTTTGCTTGAAGTCTTTCAGTTTTGGAACCTCAAAATTATGTCTTATTATTTCCATAAGCAATCGGCAACTGAAATCAATCTCTTGACAAAACATCTCGAAACTTCTTCTTGCTTTGAAGATTGGGAAAAGTGCGCTTACCAACTCGATTCCCTATTAGGAAACGATCTTTGGCGTCAAAACCCAAATAGCAAGAAATATGACTTTAAACTCATTTCTACTCGTCTCAAGCAATTGGTGTCTGCTCGCAAAGACGAAAATGTTAATTTGCTTGTTGACTTGTTGCGTTCTGGGTTACTTAGAAACTTGGGCAGCATGTGTAACATGGACCTTTATAACCGTGCATACTCTGGCACAAAGCTCTTGATTGAAGACTACATCACCGAAATCATTCAATGCTTAGAATACCTTGATACCAAAGAAATAAACAAAAACTATTACCGCGTTATTGATCAAAATGCAACGTCTTTTGCAACAATTCAACATAAAATGGATTTCTTTCATAATACCAGGCAATCATTTGGCCGTACTGTATTGGTTCTCCACGGTGGTTCGCTTTTTGGGCTATGCCATATAGGCGTCATCAAGTCTTTATTTCTAAACGGCCTTTTGCCTAGAATCATATCCGGTTGCACAGTCGGCGCTTTGGTTGCTGCTTATGTTTGTTGTCTGCGTGACGACGAATTATTGACGGCTTTGGACAATATCAGCAAAGAACTACCAGTACGGTTTACATCTGGAGATGCTGAAATCAAGTATTATAGCAATTTTGAACGTATTTTGAAATCTTTGTATCCGCCAGAAATCATTCTTTTTGAACGCTACGTGTCTCAAAAAATCGAAAATATGACTTTTGAAGAAGCTCACTTGAAAACAAACCGTGTGTTAAACATTACCATCACATCTTCTGAACTGTCTCTTCCAAAACTTTTCAACTACTTGACAACACCTAATGTCATTATTCGTTCTGCAGTCAATGCAAGTATCGGAACAGGAATAATTTACAATAATGTTGAGCTATTGGCAAAAGATCATATGGGCAACATTGTTTTGTATCCATCTCTCATGTTGTCAAAATCAAGGCTTTGCAAACCTACACCTATAACATTTAAACCTTCTAATTTGACAATGTATTCTGACCGAGAAAGCCCTTACACAAAGCTGTCTGAATTGTTCAACATTAACAATTTCATTATCAGCTCAGCACGTCCGTACTTGGCACCACTGCTTCTTGCTGGCGAATCCAATTATCGAGGCTACGGCGGATTTTTACCACGGCTATCCAAAGTTGTCAAAATCGATATCCAACACCGTCTCCATTTACTTGCCAAACTAGGGATGCTTCCTAGCACCGTGCACCGCGTGTTTGTAGATGAAAACATTCCGCAAGGCAAATTTGGAAGCGGTGGCATGGAAGTGACGTTAGTCCCGGAACTGCCGTCGATTTTCCAAGATTTGGGAAAAGTTTTTGATACGCAGGAAATTCCAGAAAAGGTGAATTATTGTGTCAAGCTGGGTGAAAAAAGCGTGTGGCCTAATTTACAAGTAATTTGGGCACGTTGTGCTATTGAATTTGTATTGGATGATTTATATCAATTATCAAGAAAGTAGTTTAATATTTTTATTTATAAAAAACTTTGACTGTATCTCCAAAGACATGATACTGATAAGAATCAGTAATAACTTGATTGATTGATGAAGATTTGGGACCTCTAGCAACTGTCAAAGTGCCAGTCACATCATCTGCTCTTCCTGTCATCAATGGTCTAATACTAATCAACGCTGTAGCTCTGTGTGCAAGCCCCAATACAAACGCAGTTTGCTTTGTTTCATACACGTTTCCAGGGTTTCCCGTGCTGGCACCAATACTGAACCCGACCCCTGAGCCTGAAATGCCAGGCACTGGCGCACCGCCAGAAATCTGTGTAGGAATGTTTGTTCCATTGATTCCACCTGTAATGACCGAAATGTTACGTTCAAGCAAGGATGGAGCGGCCGGCGACGAAAAAAAGGCATCGTCTGCATTTACAAACGCATAGACATTGGATGCCATTCTTTGGATTTGTAAAAACATGTTGAGCAACTGGGTTGTGACGGGGAATGAGTTCAAGTAAGATGTGGGTGTAGTTGGTATTGGTTCATGGAGAAAAGGAATCAAAAAGTCTGGAGAATCGAAAATCACAATGGCGTTAGCAGTTTCTTGTTGAAGCTTTGGAATTGCATTTTTGATTTCGTCCAGAATCTGGGTAACGATATCTTTTTTGTTGCTATTACTGGTATTATCATTTGAATCAAACGACAAAATCTTGGAAACGTCGATGTAGGAAAAGCGTTTTTCTCGAGCCAAAAAGATATGTTGGCGCTGAAGAGAAGTGTAATAAAGAGACTTTCGATCAATACATGAAACTAAAACGACGTGTGGTTGTTGGAGCGATGCATCAAATGAAGATAAACTGTTTCTGCGCGAAGGTGTAGAAGGAATGCTGCTATTTCGAGAAGAGACATTAGAAGTATTAGAGCTTGACGCAAACCGGTTTGCCTTGTAGAATTGTTCAGGATTTAACGCTGATGCAATCAAAGTTCGAATCAACCAGAATGGTGAGGTATCCATTGTTGAAGTAACTAGAGAAAGAAAGTGAGTAGCTCCAGACACTTTTGTAGCTGAAGACTGTTGGGCAAACAGTCCTCCTGTTTGAAAGAATGAGAGATCTTCTAATGGGATTATCTTTTTAGACATGGTTTGTTGGTGTTTTTTTCGAGAGAAGGCAAAAAAGCCTAGTTGGTGATGATTTTATGGTGGTTGGTTTGGAGGTGTGTAAAAAGGACTGAAATGTACTTAGAA
Organism: Magnusiomyces magnusii; assembly: GCA_030570155.1. NCBI lineage: Eukaryota > Fungi > Ascomycota > Dipodascomycetes > Dipodascales > Dipodascaceae > Magnusiomyces > Magnusiomyces magnusii. The sequence continues at coordinate 13,309 of JAJLVH010000754.1, forward strand.
AAGTACATTTCATACCTTGTAGGGCTAGGGCAAACGAATTTTTTTTCCAATGAAAAAGTTTTATGTTCAACCGCCACTTGAATTCCACCGAAAATCCAATTTTTGATTGAAACAAAAGACAAAGATTTGCTTTTTTTTCCGCCATGACTGTTGAAATCTTATTACCTTTGCCTGCTGATTGGAAGGCTGCCAACAACTTCCAGTCTTTTTCTGCCATTTCATCTCCTGTGAAGAGAGTTATTGAACCTGTTGGACCTGGATTTCTTGCTCATGCCCGCAGAACTTTGAGAGGCCGTACTTGGTCTGAAGACGAAAAAATCCAAGCTGAGAAGAACGTCAAGAAGGCTGAGGATAGTAAGGATGAAGATGATCTTGAAGACGAACCTGAAGATCCCAGCATTTTCGACCTTGACGCTAAGGATTGGAAGGAACAAGATCATTATATGGTTCTTGGTCTCACCAAGTTGAGATACAAAGCCACACCCGATCAAATCCGCATTGCTCACCGCAGAAAGGTTTTGAAGCATCATCCTGATAAAAAGGCTGCTCAGGGTCAAATCAACGAAGACTCTTTGTTCAAGTGTATTCAAAAGGCCAACGACGTTCTTTCTAACCCAACTACCCGTAGACAGTTTGACTCTGTTGATGAGGCTGCCAATGTTCCACCTCCTTCCAAGAAGATCAAGGGTGACTTCATCAAGCTTTGGGCTCCTGTTTTTGAAGCTGAAGGTCGTTTCTCCAACACTCAGCCCGTTCCTTCTCTTGGTACTATGGAATCCACCAAGGAAGAGTTTGACAACTTTTACTCGTTTTTCTACAACTTTGATTCTTGGAGAACTTTTGAGTACCTTGATGAAGATGTTCCTGATGACAGCAGTAACCGTGACCACAAGAGATACATTGAACGTAAGAACAAAGCTGCCCGTCAGAAACTCAAGACTGAAGATACTGCCAGATTACGCAAGCTTGTTGATTTAGCCATGTCTCTTGATCCCCGTGTCCAACTTTTCAAGGAGGCTGAAAAGAAGAAGCGTGAACAAAAGAAGTGGGACCGTGAAGCCGGTGCTCGTGAAGCTGCTAAAGCTAAGGAAGAAGCTGAGAAGAAGAAGGCTGAAGATGAAAAGTTGGCCAAGGTTGCTCGTGAATCCAACAAGAAGGCTAAGGAGGTTGCAAAGAGTGCTAAGAAGAAACTTAAACGTACTGTTAGAGCTGCACCCAAGGAAATCGCATACTTTGGTGATGAAGCCAATGCTGCTAAGATTGACGCTGATGTCGATGTTGTTCTTGAAAAGGTTGGTGATGATGAGCTTAAATCTCTCGCTGATGTTGTTTCTGGTAGCAAGGACGGTGCTGCTGTTAAGGCTGCTTATCAAAAGACTGTTTCTGAGTTGGTGTCTTCTGGTAAAGCTGCTGCTGCTTCATTCCAATATTTTTCCGTTTAAAAAAGCAATTTATAGAATTGAATAATTGAATTTTGAATTTTGAATTTTTAGATTTTAAAAATGGGATATTGAGACTATTTTTTATTTTTTATTTTTGTACAGACTTTATTTTGGAACTTGTACTCATTCTTTTTTTTTTTTTTTTTGACAAATGTCATTTCAAATAGAAACTGGACCAGTATTTGATACCGACGGGACAACGCCGTTGAATTATATCGTCATTATTGAAGCAGGATCAAATGGATCTAGAGTTCATATTTACGTATATCCCGATACAAAAGAAGCAAGACGAGGAAATCCAACTGGTGAAGAATCAAATGTGAATAAACAAAGTAATACCCATATATATGATAACAACAACAACAAACAGATACTACCAAACATCAGTCAAAACTATCACAGTTGGTCATGGAGAGTTTGGCCTGGAATCGACATGTTTGCAAACAATCCCAAAAACGTAGGTCCTCAGCATTTAAAACGACTGCTTTCGTATGCTCAACAGGTTGTTCCAGGAAGCCAGTACTACCGCACACCTGTATTCCTACATGCCACCGGTGGGTTGAGGAGTTTGAAACAGGATGAAGCTAATGCCATATTGGCTTATGCGTGTCAGTACTTACAACAAGACTCGTATTTCTTTGTTCCGGATTGTGGGTGCCATGTTACGGCGATTGACGGTCAAGTCGAAGGTATTTTTGGATGGACTGCTGCAAATTATCTTGCTGGAAATCTCCAATATCCTAAAGTCAATAAGCAATTCAAGCGTAATGATTATGAAGATTTTGAGAATGATCTTCAAAATGACCGCCGTGATTTCAAACCAGAAAACAAGTTCACGTATGGATTTATTGACATGAGCAGTGCAAGTACACAAGTCACTTTTTCACCCAACCTTTATACCACACCCAACTATAATTCCAGTAATTTGTATACCATCAATTTGCCCAGTCTTAAAGGTAATCAAGACTTGTCATTTCAAATTTCGTCTACTACGTATTTACATTATGGAGTTGATGATGTGCAAAGACTTGTTCTTGAAAAGTTTATCAATTCTAGACAAAATCCGTGTGTGCCTCGTGGGTTATCAATAATTTATGATGTCAAAAAATGTCAAATTGTTGGCATCAAATCTCAAGACCAAGACCAAAATACCAACACTTTGACTAAAAAAGGTTTAGAACCTCGCGGCAAAAAAGTTGAATTGCTTGGAATCGGAAACTTTGACATGTGTCAAAAAGCAATGATGCCGCTCGTTATCAATATGCGACTCCATTCTGAACCTGAGTTTGAGTTTGATGATAACCATTTTGTTGCGGTGTCTGAAGAATGGTTTTTTTCTAAAAAAGGGTTTCAAATGGGTACGGATAGTGATGGTAGTGGTAGAAATCGTGGAAGTAAGTCTAATCAAGCTAACAATGTTAAAATTGAAGGATATGGATACGAAAACAAAAAACTTGATATTGACCAGCTTCGAATGCGTGTTAAGACATTTTGTGATAGTGATTGGAAAAATGTTGAATATGAATACCAAAATGGAAAGCTTACTGGAGTAAATGAAGGTCAATTATATGATTTATGTTTTAGATCTACTTGGATATTGACTCTAATTGAAAATGGATTAAAAGTACCAAAGACTAATATTGATAATAATAAAGGAGATTTCCAAAATAATAATCAGCTTGACTTTTTTGATCCTCTACAAAGTGACGAAACTAATGGAGCAAATTATTCTTGGACACTTGGACGTGCGCTTTATTACGCTTCTGGTGAACAAAGTATGAGTCGACAAGCACGAAATGCAGGTATCCTTTCTAACATCTACCTTGACTCACAAGCATTTCAATATGGAATACCACCCAATCCACGGCCACCGTTTCAAACCACTGGCACAGATACCTCGTCATCATCGTCGTCAACTAGTCAAAATGATAAATGGGATAATTTTATGAAATCTCATTATCATAGAGTTTGGGCATCGCTTGCCTTTTTGTGTATTCTTGTCATTATTTTTTATTTATTACTTGGTCGTATGCGTCGCCGACAACTATGGAAATCGGTTAGAGCTTATGTTTCTTTCAAAAACAGATATCACAATAACGACACCACTACTACTAGAAGGCACCGTCGTCATTCAGGTTCAAATTCCGTTAAAGGATCAACTATGGGAATTTTTGTCGGTTCACTATTATCCAAGCTTTCATTTGTCAGTGATTCGCCAATGCACCAAACAAGTTTGAAGAATATACGAAAGTATCGACGAATGAACATGATTCCTGTTGAAGATATTGAGCTTGGAGTCATTAATGATAATTCACCAAATGATGGTGGAAATGAGCACAGAGTGTCTAGTGATAGTGAAAGAAATTTTGGTTCTCGTCGTGAATAAGTATTCATTGAATTTTGAATCAATGAGTTGATACTCAGTACCTAGTTTTTATCCATTCATGACATTTCTAATTGAACTAGCAACAATTCATTATTGTCAAAACTTTTGTATAAAGTTATAAACATGGAGTAGTAACAGTTTTGTTTTTATTTTTGCTCTAATTTCAATAACTTGGTTATATTCCCAATCATCAATCCGTCATCACTTGTTTCTGTCTGCTTGAACATTCATATGAATACATCTACATACACACTTTTCATTACTACGATTGGTGGAATTAAAACGTGATTTGGTAATCATTACTTAATGTTGCATGAATACATAGTAAAGATTATATAATCAACTATTTTTAAAAATAAGGTTTGGTCATGTGACGCATATATAAACCATATACCTGAGAAACTGAAACACGAGTTTTTACAACAAGAAGGGTGTCTGGTGTAGTTGGCTACAAGAAATGCGTGCTCTCGGATCAGAAAAAACATGTCTTGAGTTTTTTCATTGGTATATCGGTGAGATTGAAAATCAGTATATCACTGAGATGTGTAGTTGGTATATCGACATCGATTGAAAATGATATATCGCTACCGTTTAAATTCGGTATATCCCCACTGTTTGAAAAAGGGTATATTGCATTGACATTTGAAAATGGTACATCTTCTCGTCTTTGAAGGTCTTAATAATAATAATAATAATCACATTTGCTTAGCATGCGGGAGGTCCCCAGTTCGATTCCAGTGTCGTCCAATTTTT